>BFEA01000006.1:6431259-6447297 GCA_003427395.1 Chara braunii | reverse complement strand
GCCAGACCCTGGACCGTCCAGATGGACGGTTCAGCCTCAATCGGCGGGCGGCAGCTTCAAGAGCGCCGCCAGGCCCAAACGAAGTGTCGTTTGGGCCTACCCGATGGGTGCTGGTCCAGAATCAGGCCTTTAGGGCCTGTAACCCCAAAAGGTCGGGCCTTTAGGCCCTGGTGTGTCCCTCCGGCCCTAAGTCGGGTCCGGTAGGACCCGTGTGAGTCGAAGATGTAACATCTGGCCTCCAGTCCACGAGTCACAGTCGTCCAGATTGACCCGTCGTCGAAGGTCTGGATCGCGTACAGTTGCAGTTTTCCACTTGGCTTGGATGCTGTCCGGGTACCTGCATACAAACAAGTGTGTGTGCTTGACCTGCGGCCTGGGCTGGGTACACATTGATTTTGACTTTTGGAAATCCGGCAGTTGACTACGGTCAACTGCCTGGCGTCCAGGCCCTGTAGCAGACTTAGGGCCTTTGCCCCCTTATGTGGCCTGGACTGAGGGTTGCCGCGTTCGGCCCTCAGACGACATATGGCATGGGTTATTGCACACACTTCAGAATGCGAGAGATGAAAATGAAAAGAACTCAAATTGTTAGGCAATAGAACTTATAAAAGTCGTAAACAACGAGTTTGTATATGGCAAGACTTCACGTCTATGGCCGCTGGTGAGCAACAAACCGAGATGAGCTCTCACTCTTGACCCTCTGGTCTCACTCACTCTTCCTCTCTCTGAATGTCTTCTATCTTCCTCACTTATGATGCGCAACAGCTATGGGCGCCAGCACCTGTCGAACAGAGCAACTTGCCGCCTCACTTCCTATTTCACTCATCACTTGGGCACACCACTGCACAACAGCCCAGCAACCACAAATGGAATGCATAGTAACCGTGACTGCCGCAGTCTTCTACTACATGACGATTCAGCTCACCAGCACTTGGACCTGACACCTGTAGACCTCATGCAAGCCTGCTGGGTTGGGTCGGTCAGCCTTAGACCCTGGGTGGCTGACTTGCCTGAGACTGCACTGGACTGGACGGGACAAGGAGCGAAGGAAAGGAGTAGGAATAGGAGCAGCGTTGGAGGAGGAGGAGGCGGGGAACGAGGAGTAATGGAGACAAGGACAAGAATACCAACCAATTGAAGACCAGCAGGAAGAGCAAAAGGCTTGTGCTCCTCATCCCACGTGACATGCAGCACACTCGCAACCCCGTCTAGCAGGGACAAAGCACATGAATCCACCTGACAAACAAGCCCGAAAGGGACAAAAACTCCAACAAAGTCATGGAATAAAGAAAAACGAGGATGGAAATGAAAATGATGGAAGTTATCATGGAACCCATTGCTCCGGCATCTGGTAAGTTGTGGTAAACCACTTTCACGAATTTCCAGCAAACTTTCATTGTTCCACCTATTATGTAGTAGCACACTTTCATTATGTACTTTCTATGGGAGCCGTATTCGCTCTATTAGCAGGATTCTACTATTGGATAGGCAAAATCTCTGGACTTCGATATCCAGAAACCTTAGGTCAAATTCATTTTTGGATTACTTTCTTTGGTGTGAATTTGAATTTATTTCCCATATTGTGGGGATGTGTCCACAGGGGCCCCTAGGCAACATGCATAAGCCACATGCCCGCTCTAAGTGAAGGCAGGCCTGAATATTCACGAGAGGCCCTTATCTCAGCATTTTCCAATATGGGTCTCAGACAGTTGCTGCACGCCAGTTGGTTGAAGTGCAACCTGGGCCTCACCCTGGGCTCTTCCAGAGGAAGCAGCTGCTTCAGGCAGTTGACCTCAGGACGCAGGTGGTTGCGCCGTGGGCACACGCAGCGTGAAGCCGACACATCACGAAGTGGCCACGGGCCTTGAGAAGGTGGCATTGTTGTCACATCTATACCGCGGGGCCGCGGGCCAATGCAAACACAGCAAACATTCGGAGCCTGGATACTCCTGTGCGAGGCTTATGCCCCTATGAGCCCCTTTCAGGCCCTGCCACGTATCACGTCGGCCGCCCTAAGTGAAGGCAGGCAAGACGAGGGCCTGAGGGACCCTATTTCGGTCACCACTCAACTCAAGGAAATTCAGGCAGTTGCGCAGCGCCAGTTGGTTGGAAGAACCCACACCCTGGGCAGCCTGTTTGAATGTATCGAAGGCAGGCCCTGGGCTGGATACGGGATGTGGGCCTAACACAGGCTGTTGACAGTTGGGCGCGAGCAACCACTACAGGCCCAGGGCCTGAGTTGTGTGGACTGGGCCTCAGCCTACCGGGGCCTACCGGAAGCTTCTTGGGAAAGGCCCAGCGCAGCCTGGGACAGCAAGCAGGCAGGCCACTTCCATATAGCAAAGGGCCTGCCTCCACATTTGGCATTCGGGTGCTGGCTGCATGCTGCGCTAATAGCTGGCCAGCGCTCACGCGCTCATGAGCGAGCAGGGAGGAGCAGGCAGCCATAGCCGAGCTGCGCTGCTGTAATCTGGGTGTGGCACAGGGTGGTCCTTGGGTGCATGTGGCATCTGTGTGTTGGGGAATGAGGTTGTGAGTGAAGCGAGAGACTTACCTGGTGCTGGAAGCGTGCGGCATTGGCCGCTATCTGCTCGTACTTTGGGAGAGCTGTTGTCGTCAACTTCGGCATTGTAGTCTAGGCTAGATAGGATCTGCCATCTGTAGTCTGGGCGCCGAGCGCCAGTTAGGATATCAACATTGGTTCTTCGTTGGTGATGATGATGAGACTTTTCCAGCATTGTCAATTATGAGCTGTTGGTGTGATCCCCTTTGGTGAAACTCGTGATGCAATTCTGCTCTTGGTTCGAGGTCACGACTATCTGGTCTTATGTGTATGATGCTGTTTGATTGTTGATGTTCGCTATTGCTCATCTTCCTTGCAATTTGGTATCGGAGCTGTGGTACGATTGCGCTCATCTGGCGCTTGTCTTCTGCTTAATGCGGTACATACATGCGGTCTGCTTGGTGAGTTGGGCCGTAAGTGGTGTGTAGTGAGGAGGGCGGAGACAAGTAAGTGGCGACCCAGGAGGTGAGGGGATCGCCAGGAAGGCTACGTGGTGTAATGTGGGGTCTGGACAGTGTGATGAGAACTATCTGATGTGCGATTGGTGCTGAGGTGGAACGGTGTGCAATGATGGTTGTGCCGAAGCAATGACTGGTCATCACAATCGGCATCAAGTCATCTGGTGAGATTATCTCTGTGGTTGGGGGCAGCTATTTGAGGTAACCTTATCTACCCTCTTCGACACTATTACCGTGAGGTTGTGTTCCTTCTTGAGAGTCCTCTCATTGTGAGGTGTCGAGTGCGCTCAACCTTGAGAGTCGGCAATGTTCACGTGGAGCATCTGGGAGAAGATGGGCAGAGCTTTCTGAAGGGCCCTGGACGAAGCACTGGGTCACGATCACCATGCCAACCCACCGGGAGTAGAGCACGCATGATTTGCTGCTTGTCCTTTGTTCGGCTCGCTGCGCTGTTAGATGGGTACTGAAGGGCAGGCCAGCCCTAAGTGGGAGACGAGACCGGGCGTCTTTAAATAAGCACCGGAAGGGGAAACCATTGGCTGTGATCGTCGTCCTGCTGCGACGTAAAATAATTCCTGATGACACTTGGGGGCGGTCGTTAAATTGCCTCTGGATCAGCCAACGGTTGTAAGGCTCGTGCACACGAGGATAAACACAGTACAGGGCTGGCCGGCTCAGCAGCTACTCGCGGCACAGGGGTGGGCCGTGCACACCTTTAGTCACACACTGCTCTCTGGATAGCTCATGGACGCTGACTTCAAGTGACATTTCAGGGGAACTAAGGGAGGGGTAGATTTCAAGTGACAAGTTCGAGAAAAATTCCATACTGTCATCATCCACACAAATGATTCTATTTTTATGTTTTGACTAGTTAGATGTACAACCATCTAACATCTGACAGACAACATAATTAGAACTGTTTCCGTTCATTGTGCATTCTGTTCGCGGACTAATTGAACTAAAAATAGTTTCGTTTGTAGGAATCTGGCTGACCTGTTGCACCCGAATGTAAAGTCTCTGACACAACCACCAATTAATTAGTTATTTATTTTAAATTGGTCTGTGCATTACACTGCGGTAGGCATCTCGAGTGTACTACTGCAGATTGTGTGCAGTGTTGTAGCTTATGAGCGACAGGGAGGACACTACAGAGGACGACCGACTCTTGCGTTCACGTAGACGTCCGATCGCCCACTTGGCTTTAGGACTAGAGGGCGACCGACATCTGTTCCGCCAGCTTAGAGAGAGGCAGCAGCAGCAGAGGAGGGCTAGAGCAGCGGAGGCTAGCAGGGCGCTCGTAAGTGAAGCCGCAACTTCAGAAGCAACGACTACCTCTGCGCAGCAGACTTCTCAGGTACGTAGTTCAGCATCTTTAGGGTCAACAAACAATAGGCTCTATAGGGTCAACGGTTGCGCAGGCTTTGAGTCAGTCCGTTGGCGTTATGGCAAGCCAACCATTAGTGATGGCTCCCGAGGAGTTCGCCATATAGCGAGCTGCTGCTCGCGAGGCACAGCTAAAGCTGGCGTTGGGAGAGATTAAGGCTGGGAAAGAGAGAATGATTAGAAGAAGAGCCAGGATGTAGCGGAGGCAAGAGGACGTCAGTGAGTTAGAGGAGATGGACCCAGCACAAATGGATGGTGATGTGAGAACCATTCGGTCGTTCCTGTTAAGTGTAGCAAAAATGCAGGATCACCAGACGGAGATCTTACAGGACATCCAACAGAGTTTGGTTGTGTTAGTCGGGCGGATGCAGGCGTCACCATCACCGTCCGGGCCAGGTGCCTGGCCCGTTGCACATCCTCCTCGTTTTGTCCCACCGGTGACTGGGGTATCCCCATATACAGCCCAGCATCGGTTCAGGCTGTTTCCCTGGGCATGCCGTTATCAGGAAGGCTCTCAGCAGGTCCTAGTTTGCAGGTTCATATACAACCACTGTATTCCCAACCTCCGTTCCAGATTGCAGTTACAACGCAACCTGCTGTCTCACAGCTTGTACAGCTGCAGGGTACACAACCCCTGCAGCCAGTGCAGCCGCCTGTATCACAGGCTCCACAACCCAGTGGGATGCAGGGACCGGGACAAACTCAGTGGGTACCAAAGACGGCCATCGCCGCTCCTAAACCCTTCACAGGGGATAAGAGGGGCGAAGATCTCGACACTTGGTTGAGGGCAGTGCCAGTCTATGTCGAGTGTAAACTCACCTTGTCGCACGAGGAAGTGTTTGTGGCTGCATCTTACCTAGAGAATAGTGCAGCAAGATGGTTGAGTGGTTTAGTACAGCTACAGGGATACGGTCATGACTTTCGCGCTTGGGCGGTCACCCACCAATTGGATGACTTCCTCAAGTTGGTGGAAGAAAGGTGGCATGATCCTCGGGAGGCCCAAAAGGCCACTGCTGCGATCCTGACACTGCACACGAGGCAGTTCAAGTCAGTGAGGGAGGCCACCGACGCCGTAGAGCGTCTGATCTGTGTCCCTGGGGTGCGCTATGACCCCTAGGTTTTACTCACCTCCTACCTGAGATGCTTTCCTATGCTTCTCAGGAATCAGTTCGCAGGTGAGGCCAACATCAATGTTCACAACTTCCCCTCGTTCAGCAAGAAGGCCCTAGACCTTGAGGCGAAGATAGGGCATGGGCCGGCACCCACTATGGATGGTAGGAAGAAAACACTGCCTCCCAACTGGAAGGCGAAGGGTCGCATAATGTTTGTCGATAACGATGGTTCAACCATCGAATTAGACACCAACTTCCAGGAGCGAGTAGGTTCAGAGGCTGGCAGCGTTGAAGCTTCAGGGGGTGGAGTTGTCGTTGTTGTAGCTCAAAAAGGTAAGGCGACCGGTAGACGCCGTGGAGGTTCTCGGTTAAGGAGTCAAGTTGACCCCAACGCTCCTCCATGGGAGAAGGCGGGTCTCACAGAGGACGTGTGGAGAGATCGGTACATACGGCAGGCTTGCATTCGTTGTGGTCAATACGGTCATAACCAATTCAAGTGTTGTAATAAGAAGGTGACCAATAAGATCCTGCCTACGATGGGGCAGGCGTTGGGATCCTCCCATCTTGTCGGTAGCAATGTAGCTAGTACTTCTGGCACTGCTCCGGGAAACACTTCGGGCCAGTAGGAATAGTAGTTGTTCCTGCTAGGGTCGAGGTGGTGGAGACACCCTCACCATCTCGAGAGATGGCCCAAGCTACTGACTCCAGCGTCGTCCCGCAAACACATTCGGACCCATCGAGCCTCTGTTCGATGAATGTGTTTGAGTCCTTAGAGGAGATAGAGGACGAGTGGTCTAGATCAGACCCACTAGCTTCTTGGACGGCATTGGTCAAAGCCCCGAAGGATGAGATGTCCATCAGCGAGGTGGTCATTGGCAGCCGCATGGCCGAGGCCTATTATGACACTTGCTCGACTAGAAACTTCATTAGTCGCGCGTGCGTTGAGAGGCTGCGCTTACAGGGGCAAGTGCAACGCCTGAGTCTACCTGTGCCAACAAACAGCGCATGGTAGTCAACGACTACCTCCAAGATGTTGAGTGTTGTTTCTCGTACGCGGGAGGGGAATTGAGACATCGCGTCTCGTTCCTAGTGAGTGACGGACTCCCCATGGATATGTTGTTAGGTATGTACTACCTCTCTGTGGCACAACCCCAGTTTGACTGGGACCGAAAAGTGGTCAAACACACTTTGCCAGGTGGAGGGACCACCAGATTGCGTAAGTTCAAAGCTAGTAGTCTGATTGAGTCCCACGGATGCATGTGTGCAGCCGCGTTCTATAATTATTATAAGCAAAATCAGGAGGAGGGTATATACCTAGTTTATGTCTCTGCTGCTGGCGAGCCGGTGAAAATGCCGCCGGAGATAGAGGGAGTAGTTGCTAAGTACCCTGATCTATTTGAAGAGCCGAGAGGGGTTGTTGAGAGGGAGGTCGTCCACGCGATAGAGATTATCCTAGGGTCTAGTATCCCAAAGGGTAGGATCTATCGGATGTCCAGGCGAGCTCGATGAGCTTCGCCGGCAACTCAAGGAACTCGTAGAGAAGGGTTGGATCCGACCGAGTGTTTCTCCTTATGGGTCTCCAGTACTATTCGTACCTAAGAAGAAGGAAGGAACACTTAGGATGTGCATTGACTATAGGGGCCTCAATGCCATCACTATCAAGAACAGAGAGACCCTACCTCGCATCGATGACTTGCTAGATAGAGTGCAAGGGTGCCGATACTTCAGTTATTTAGATCTGAAGTCCGGGTACCATCAGATTGCAATCCGGCCCGAGGATCAACACAAAACTGCATTTCAGACCAGGTACGGTCTGTACGAGTTTGTGGTGATGCCTTTCGGCCTTTGCAATGCTCTTRGCATCTTTCAGCACGCTATGAATCGGATATTCCATGACTACTTGGATAAGTTTGTCATCGTGTACCTCGATGACATACTTATTTTTAGTAGGACTGTCGAGGATCACGTTGCGCATTTGGACAAAATCCTTAGCCTTCTTCGACAACACAAGTTCAAGATCAACGGTGAGAAGTGCGAGTTTGGCCGCACCCATGTCTTGTACTTGGGTCATGAGATTTCTGCGGAGGGATTGAAGCCCGATGACGCGAAGGTGGCCAACATTCGTGACTGACCGCGTCCTCAGTCTGTGACTAAGATGAGGTCTTTCTTAGGGATGACCGGCTACTATCGCAACTTCGTGAAGAACTATAGCATAGTTGCCGCCCCTTTGACTGATCTGACCCGCCTTGACACCGCATGGGAGTGGACTGAGAGATGCGAGGCTGGTTTCAGACATCTGAAGCATAAGTCGACGCACTATGAAGTCTTGAAACTTCCTGATCCTGACAAGCCCTTTATAGTGACTACGGATGCTAGCCAATATGGCATAGGCGCCGTACTTGCACAAGAGAAGGGGAAAAAGTTGAGGCCAGTTGAGTACATGTCCAAGAAAATGTCGTCTCAGAAGTTGGCTAAGCCCACCTATGAGAAGGAACTCTATGCGGTTTACAAGGCTCTGACCCATTGGAGACACTATCTCCTTGGGAGGTTTTCCATCCTCAGGACTGATCATCAGACCCTCAGATGGTTGAGAACTCAGCCGGTACTCTCTGACGCTCTCAAGTGTTGGATCGAAGTCATTGAGCAGTATGACTTTGACCCGCAGTATAAGGTTGTTGATGCCTTGTCGCGTAGACCTGATTTCTCGAGTGCGCTGATTACTAAGTTCGATCTTGCGGACAATGTTACTCAGTCCTTGGTGGAAGCCTATCGCGAGGATCCGTTCATGTCTGAGATCATCCGCAGACTCGAGGCAAACGACAAAGTGACTTCTGCCGAGTTTGAGTTGGTCAACGGCTTGCTGTTCCTTGATAAGGCTGGGAATAAACGTTTGTGTGCTCCTAATAGGGAGTCTTTACGTAGTTTATTTTCAGGATAATGTCATGATGCCACCGGACATTTTGGCTTTAGGAAGACTGCAACCAATCTGTTGCAGCGGTTCTGGTGGCCCACGATGATGAGAGATGCGAAGCTGTACGTGGAGACTTGTCAGGTCTGTCAAAGAGACAAGCCACGTACTCAGGTTCCTCTTGGGCTCCTGAAGCCCCTTCTGATTCCGAAAAGGCCTAGTGAGAGCCTGTCCATGGACTTCATGGATACGCTGGTCGCCAACAAGAGTGGAATGCGCTACATCTACGTCATTGTGGATAGGTTTAGTCAGTTTGCTAGTTTAGTTGCAATGCCGGCAACAGCTAAGACGGAGTATGCGATTAAAATGTTTAAAGAGAATTGGGTTAGAGATTTTGGATTGCCAAAGTCTATCGTTAGCGACCGGGACGTGCGATTTACCAGATAAATTGTGGAAAGCGGCAGCTGCAGAGCAAGGCACGCAACTGCAGATGACATCAGGCAATCATCCCGAGGCAAACGAGCTGGCTGAACAAATGAACCGCGCTGTACAACACCTGCTAAGGCATTACATTAAGCCAAATCAGGTAGATTGGGATGAGAAACTTGCTCTCATCGCCAGTTTGTACAATAATGTTGTACACAGCGCAACCGGAGTCGGTCCTAACAGCTTGTTACTGACCTTCAGACCCCGACTGCCTTTAGACTTTCTACTACCTGACAATCAGCCGACTGCTACACCAGGGACTCTAGAGTTTGCGTATAGATATGAGCACTTGATGCAGCAGGCTGTTGAGCAGATGCACAAAGCACATGCGGCGATGATAGAGTCTGAGAACAAGCACCGCCGCCCATCACATTCCAGGTACGGGAAAGAGTCTCCTCCGAACTGGGACAAGAGTACGGGATATCCCGTAAACTCATGCCACAGTACTTCGGACCGTGGGAGGTATTGGATGTCGTGGGGAATGAACCGGATGGCCCGTCTTATGTTATTCGCATCCCTCGTCACTTACGCACTTACCCTGTCTTTCACGCCTCCAAGCTTGCACCTTTCAAGGAAACAGATCAGTTTCCTTCTCGACGCTCAATGCTGCCCCCAACCATGGATGGAGAGGTGGACATAGACGACATTGTGGATCACAGGGAGCTGCCCGTTCCAAGACCGACAGGCAGGGGACGTCCTCCGAAACCGAAGCTGCAGTACCGAGTTCGGTTCCGACATCATCTGGATCCAAAGGAGAACCGCTGGTTCACTAGGGAGGAACTCATGCAGACCGCTCCTCGGATCGTAGCTCAATATGAGAAATCTTTGCAGAAGGGAAAGCGCCAGATCATCGAAGATTGAACTTCTTCGAGGACTTTTTATGGAGGAGGGAATGCGAGGCGTATGCCCCTATGAGCCCCTTTCAGGCCCTGCCAAGTATCACGTCGGCCGCCCTAAGTGAGGGCAGGCACGGCGAGGGCCTGAGGGCCCCTATTTCGGTCACCACGCAACTCAAGGAAATTCAGGCAGTGCGCAGCGCCAGTTGGTTGGAAGAACCCATGCCCTGGGCAGCCTGTTTGAATGTATCGAAGGCAGGCCCTGGGCTGGATACGGGATGTGGGCCTAACACAGGCCGTTGACAGTTGGGCGCGATCAACCACTACAGGCCCAAGGCCTGAGTTGTGTGGACTGGGACTCAGCCTACCGGGGCCTACCGGAAGCTTCTTGGGAAAGGCCCAGCGCAGCCTGGGACAACAAGCAGGCAGGCCACTTCCATATAGCAAAGGGCCTGCCTCCGCATTTGGCATTCGGGTGCTGGCTGCATGCTGCACAAGCGCTGCTGCGCTAATAGCTTGCCAGCGCTCACGCGCTCACGGGCGAGCAGGGAGGAGCAGGCAGCCATAGCCGAGCTGCGCTGCTGTAAGCTGGGTGTGGCGCAGGGTGGTCCTTGGGTGCATGTGGCATCTGTGTGTTGGGGAACAAGGTTGTGAGTGAAGCGAGAGACTTACCTGGTGCTGGAAGCATGCGGCATTAGCCGCTATCTGCTCGTACTTCGGGAGAGCTGTTGTCGTCAACTTCGACATTGTAGTCTAGGCTAGATAGGATCTGCCATCTGTAGTCTGGGCGCCAACCGCCAGTTAGGATATCAACATTGGTTCTTCGTTGATGATGATGATGAGACTTTTCCAGCATTGTCAATTATGAGTTGTTGGTGTGATCCTATTTGGTGAAACTCGTAATGCAATTTTGCTCTTGGTTCGAGGTCACGACTATCTGGTCTTATGTGTATGACGCTGTTTGATTGTTGAAGTTCGCTATTGCTCATCTTCCTTGCACCTGGGTGTGCCCAACTGAAAAGGGCCCAGGCCCTCAACTGTAGAGATGGGCCTGGGCGCAGATACTGGGGCCCGACCAGAAGCTACTGGAAGCTTCCACGGCCAGGCCCAGACAGGCCAACAGCAGCAACATCTCCCATATAGGGAGGAGGCCGGCCAGACTGGCATTCTGGACTAGGCAGGCAATGAGGACACACTACTGTGATTCGGAGCAAATGTCTGCATTATGCTACCGCTGGCTGGGCCGTGCGTGGGCGCTGAGCGGTGAGGGGCCCTGCAGGGCAGCGGGGCGCTAGCGGCCATAGCAAGGCTGCAGGGCGCGAGGGCAGAGGGAGGTAACAGTGGTCTTCAGGAGGAGGCGCAGGTGTGGGTGGACAAGGGTGATGAGGGGAGTCTAGAGTACGTACCTGATGTATGTGGGAGGTCGGCATTGGTGTTGACGTCATGTACATTGGTGTTACATGTTGCGCCTGCAACAGGCTGTACGGGCCATTTTCAGGCCCGTGTCGTTTTCAGCCTGAAAGCCTGAAAACAAGGGCCTACAGGCCCTGTGTCGTTTCAGCCTGAAAGCCTGAAAACAAGGGCCTACAGGCCCTATGTCGTTTAAGCCTAAGACAGGGCCCTCCAGGCCCTGAGTCTTTTCAGCCTGAAACGGAGGGCCATTTTCAGGCCCTCATAAGATCGACCTGCCCTGAAACTTAGGCAGCAGACCAGTGTTTTAGCACAGGTCATTTTGGATCTGTTTTCAAGACAACCTTTGGTTGAGCCTCAACGCCAGGGTCTGACACGTTTTGGCATTGGCAAGAGCAGCCTCCTGGATGGGCCAGCACTATAGGACTGGCCCGCCCTGCAGGCTGCAGGCAGTTCATAGGAACTTCCCAGGCACTTCACATGCAGTTCAGGAGGTAGGAGGTAGTCTTCAGGATTCGGCAGCAGCACTCTGGAGGAGCGCTGCAGTTGTAGTAGTAGCGTTAGCAGTAGTATTCAGCGCTGGGCGCTAGTAGGAGCTAGAGTAGTATTGGAGAGAGAGAGAAAAATTGGGCGGAGGCCAGGGAGACTTACCTGCAGCACCATAGCTCCAGCTTCGTCTTCGAGGTACCTGCAGCACAACGCCATCTTCACAGGTCCGTACCCGGCACATGAGGGAGAGAGAGAGTTCTTCTTCTTCCTCTATTCAGTCCACCATCTCCCTCTCACCCTCCCGCTACCTGACTTCACTGCATCAGCAGACTACAAGAGAGCGGGATTGGTGACATTTGTATCCAGACTCGACATTGGGCTTCAGACATTTTGACGAGGGATTATTTGGGACTTGTAATGAAGACTTGGTGTTGACAACATTCCCATCTCCCCCCCCTCTTCTTCGTCTGATTCCCTCCTCTTCGTTTGTGCATGATCTGGACCTGGCGCATTCTTCCTGTGTGTAGCGCCAGGCCCCTTCACACCTTGTTATGAGGATGATGTATGTTTGGTCTGCATTGCGACATTCATTGGGATAGTCATTGGTATTCTAGCATTGGGCTATGCTGTCTTGTACTACGTGAGAGAGGTCTGTCCCGGTCAGGTCGGGACTTATATCTAAGTCTTCCACTGCGCTACAAAGCACCATTTTTGTATGTATCAGGATGTGCACTGCTTGTTGAGATTCTACTAGCTGCAATCAGACTCGCTCACTTTTCCACTTCGAATACATGCAATAGGTGGTGATTCACCCTGTCGCACAACGCCCACTCAAAGCTTAGAGATATGGCAATCGAGAACACAGTTCAGATGTAAACTCGCTTCAACAAGCTATGGCACATCGGCGCCTGTACATCACAACCTTCGTCACTGTGTCCAACTCCACTGTTCGCACACACTCACTTTGGATCACCCTGAATACCACCACACACACACACTAAGTCTATCTTCCTCCTACAACGGCTATGGCCGCTCTACCACTACTGGTTGTGGCCACGTTCTTGCTCTTCAGCCCACTTCGACTTCGGGCAACCTGCAGACCACCTTGGCACAAGACACTGTAGCAGCGCTTCCGCATGGCTTACGCAGCGAATGAATGAATGGCTGGGCGCTGCCTCTTGATTTATACTTCTATAACTCGTTGGTCTGCCACTTTCCCAGGCCCTTAGTGCACACAGTCCCACACGGTACTTGCTTGACTGGACTCTGACTGACTGGGACCGGTACCGCTGACTGCATGGGTTTGCATTGCCAACTCGATGCAGTCGCACTGCCGACGTAACGCAGTTACACTGCCAACTCAATGCAGGTTGGGCTCACCACTTGCCCGCTTGCCTCTGACTAAACGTGAGGCAACTTCGAAAGGTCACCTTCCGGAAGTCTGTGGACTTGGCCTCTCCAATACGGTAGCAGCTACGACCTTGACTTTCAGGACTGTAGCAGCTACGACCTTGACCTTTCAGAACATCTACAGCCACAACCTCTACAGAGTTGTGACCTCTACTCAACAGATCTACAGATCGAACCCCTACGACTACACAGACCTACGACAGACATCAAACAACTACCAAAATACAGGTCACGGGTTAAAACACTCAAGGGTCCACTCGATACTGTACAGGGGGAAGGTAAGGTCTGGTGATCGAACTCTAGTGCCCGCATCTATGACTGCAGAAAGGGGAAAACCGTTTCACTCCCGGCGGCCTAAATTCGAGGTTCTTCGAGAATATTTCAGTCTAAGGCGGGACCTTTACCCTTCTTATCTCTTTCGTAGGCTCTGACTATGTCGGGAGCTGTCTCTAGAAGTTCTGTGCGCGTGAACCAGCGACCGTCTTCGGGCTCTTGAAATGCAAATCTGACTTTGTATTGTTTCTGTGGACGACCTCTACCTCCTGTCCTGAAGACATTCTCACCTACTATCCCATCAATGTCATATCTTCCATCCATATTTGGAGGAATCATAGGTCTGCGTGATGGAAACTGTTGACTTGTGACGCAAGGCAACAACTTCGACGCGTGGAACACTGGGTAGGTGTGGAGGTGTGCTGGAATCTCAATAGTATAGGACGGTCCATCCTCTCCGCCCTTGACTTCTAAGACTGGCCACGGTCCTCTATACGCAGGCAACAACTTTTGTGAGATGTTCTCCTCAGGAGCGAACTCTTTTGACTTGACCCAGACTAAGTCACCTACTTGAAACTGTGAGGGGCGACGATGCTTATTAGCTTGCTCTATCATTCTGCGCTGGGCTTTCCTTAGGTTATCTACAACGGTAGCTATCTCTTTCTCGTGCTGTATCGCAAACTCTCCTGTACCGGGCGGTAGTCTCTGAATCTGATCCCGGTTAAGTCCTTCAAATGGTCTGCATGGTCTAAAGGACTTATGCAATTCGTTGGGAATGCGACATGTAGATAAGTGCATGCTGTTATTGTATGCACTGGCTACCTTTGGGAGCATCTAATCTCAATTGATCTGGTCGGGCCTAATGTACATCCTAAGAACTTGCTGCAGGAGCTTATTCATCTGTTCAATCTGACCGTTAGTCTCTGGATGACGGCCAGATGACATCAGCAACTTGGAACCATAAACTCTCATTAGTACCTGCCAATTCTGACTGGTGAACCTGGTATCTCTGTCACTAACTATCGACAGCGGTATACCATGCTCACTGACCCAATGGTCAAAGAACTTCTGAACTACTAAATCAGTGCGTGCCTCACAAGGCAATGGGACGAAAATTGCATACTTGCTAAATTTGTCTACTACAACCATGACTTGACTTTTGCCATGCCTACTCTTGACTTGAGTATCCATAAAGTCAATGGACACAAAATCTCCAGGTCTGTCAGGAATAGGCAAGGGTCTAAGAAGACCAAGAGGGGCTCGCGTAGTAGTCTTGTCTCTGACAGACTTTACAACTGTGTACTTACTCTATGCAATCGGCCTTCATCCCGGGCCAGATGTACGCTCGCATGAGATTGGCTAGTGTCTTTTGCCAACCAAAATGTCCCTCTATGTCGTGGCATTCCCCTAAGATCAAACTACGGATCTCTTCACTGTTAGGAATGCACAGACGGTCAGCTACATTAGTCTTCTCAAACAGTAACCCATCAGTAGTGCGGTAGTCTGGTTCGGACTCTGGGGACTCCCTAACTCTCTTGAGGAGGCCACTATAGATAGGGCCCTGTGCATACGCTTCTCTAACTTTTTGCTGCGGGTCTCTACCTATATCCAGATAGTGAACTATCGCCCCAAAGTAATCAGCTCTCCTACTCAGAACGTCTGCCACCACATTGTACTTCCCTCTGACTAGCTTAAGTTCAAAGTCATACTGATCTAACTCTGCAGCCCACCTAGTAAGCTTAGGTGTCATCTTGGCCTGTGTCTTCAGCCACCGTAGAGTCTCGTGGTCTAAATAGACTTTGAGGTGCCTCCCAAGCAAGTAGTGTTTCCAATGATCTAGTGCTTGCCTGAGAGCGTAGAGTTCCTTCTCATAGGTTGATGTCGCTATCTTTTCTGAAGGCATCCTGACAGACATGAACTCTACAGGCCCTATATCCATTGCCATCATCTTGCTGTAAAACAACGCCTATGCCATACTGACTCGCGTCAGTGGTAACAACGAAAGGCAGGGAGGGATCGGCTACCTTAAGGACTGGGTACTCTATCAAAGCCCGCTTTAACTTCTTCAGGGTTGATGTACAGTCCTTGTCCCACTTCCAGATTGCTTCTTTCTTTAGCAACCTGTGAAGGGGTGCAACGATGGTGGAGAAGTTTCTACCGAACTTCCTATAATAGTTAGCTAGGCCTAAGAACGACCGCAACTCTGTCAGTGTGCGGGGCGTTGGCCAATCTTTAATCGCTGCAATTTTGCTATCTTCAGGTCGAACGTCGTCTCCGTCTTAGACATGGCCTAAGTACAGAACCTGTGTCTTGGCCCATTCGCACTTCTTCGCATTAATCTTGAAGTTAGCTTCTCTAAGCTTCTCCAAGACGTGCCTCAGATGACCCTCATGCTCCTGGGGGATCTTGCTGAACACTAGAATATCATCTAGATACACTACAACAAATCTATCTAACCATGGCCTAAATAAATCGTTCATACAATGCTAGAAAGTTGCTGGCGCATTGGTTAGTACAAAGGGCATAACTATAAACTCATAGTGCCCGTACCTAGTCCGGAATGTTGTCTTGTACTGATCATCAAGATGAACGTCTATTTGATGATGAAGACCAGAGGCAGCGCCACATCAGCATGCAATGTAGACCAAAGGCAGCGCCACATCAGCATGCAATGTAAACCAGTGGCAGCACCACATCAGCATGCAATGTA
>BFEA01000006.1:6420033-6431254 GCA_003427395.1 Chara braunii | reverse complement strand
CACCACATCAGCATGCAATGTACACCGGGGGCAGCGCCACATCAGCATGCAATGTAGACCAGAGGCAGCACCACATCAGCATGCAATGTAGACCAGTGGCAGCGCCACGTCATCATGCCTGGCACACAGAAGAAGCGCCTGCATGCTGCCTCCACCTCGTGCCGTCGTCCGCAACGCCTGTGCACAACCAGCATGTAGCCAGCGTCGCGCCAGCATAAAGCCAGCGTCTAGTCAGAGTCGAGCCAGCGTCAAAGCAGCATAGCAAGACTGAATGCTTGACTCACTCGAGGCCAGCCTTAAGTAACAGATGTTGAGGCTGTCTGGCCTCGGGTGCTTTTCCCATAGTCGTCCAGATTGACTCACAGTTGAGGGCCCGGATTGTACAGTTGCAGACTTCTCCCTTGGACCTGATGTTGTCTGGGTACCTGCATACAAACAAGTGTGTGTGCTTGACCAGTGGCCTGAGCTAGGTACCTTTGGACTTTGACTGTTGGGGTCACGACAGTTGACCAAAGTCAACTGTCACATGTCCAGGCCCTGAGTCTTTGTTTGGGGTCCTTTTTGCCCCCGTTTCGGCCTGGGCTGAGGGCGGCCGAGTTGGCCCTCAGTCTTTCCACGAGACATATGGCACGGGTTATTGCACTATGGGCACAGCCTCCACTTATAAGAGGGAACAGCTGCTGCAGGTTCTGGTGGTGGTTAACAGCTGCAGGTACTGATGGTGGTTTAACTGAAATTTAACCCACAAGTACACCACCCAGGCAAACTTTGGAGGCCAAAATGAGTCATTCCTAAAAGTTAGGGCACTCGCCCCAGGGCGGGCAGGGGGCAGGCATTTTTTTTTTTTTGTCCTGCAAGGCGGCATTGCCAACCCTGACGTGTGGGACAAATATTTTTTGGGCCCAGCCCCAGGCCCAGAGCGAGTCCCCTAACTTTTAGGACTGACTCATTTTGGCCTCAAAAATTTGCCTGGGTGGTGTACTTAAGGACAGGGAGGGCAGAAAGGGGGGAAGAGGGGGGGAATAGACCTCAGGAAACAAACAGCATTTTTCAAGGGGCACTGTGTCATCCTCAGTCCTGGAGTCTCACTGCAGAACACACCCTACGGGACATTCAGGCAACCCGTCTGATGGTCCCTGAGGTGCCAATTTGCATTGTTATCCAGTTGGATCTGATGGTTGCTTTGGTGTCAATCTGCATTATCCAGTTGGATCTGCCGGTTGCTGCAGTTCCAATTTGCATTATTATCGGGGATCTGATGGTTGCTATGGTGCCAATTTGCATTATTACTGAGTTGGATCTGACAGTCGCTGTGGCGCCAATTTGCATTATTATCCAGTTGGATCTGACGGTCGTTGGGGTGCCAATTTGCATTATCATCCAGTTAGATCTGACGGTCACTACAGTGCCAATTTGCATTATTATCCAGTTGGATCTGACGGTTGCTGTGGTGCCAATCTGCATTATCCAGTTGGATCTGATGGTCACTGCGGTGCCAATTTGCGCTATATCCAGTTGGATCTGACAGTTGACAAATCATCTCTGCTGCAAGGAAGCAAAATCGGGTGAAAGTTAAAAGTTAAAATCAACAGCCACGATGTCGTTTCTTGCTGCAGGCTGAACTAAAGTGCAAATTAGTGCCTACCAGACCAGACATCAACGTTTCGTGACTGCATTGCGCATTCTGCAAGGAAAATGAGCGATAGTGAACTTCAGAAACCAGGCAGCATCATACACATGAGACCAGATAGTCGTGACCTCGAACCGAAAGCAGAACTGCAACACGAGTCCCACCAAATAAGAGCACAGCAAAAGCTCATAAGTGACAATGTTCGAATAGTCCCATCATCATCAACAAAGAACCAATGTCGACATCCTATCTGGCGTTCAGCGCCCAGACTACAAATGGCAGATCCTATCTAGCCTATCTACAATGCCGCTGATGACATCAACAGCTCCCCAAAGTACGAGCAGATCTCGGCCAATGCCGTTCGCTCAAGCACCAAGTATGTCTCTCGCATCACTCATAACCTCGATCCCCAACTCACAGATGCCACATGCACCCAAGGACCACCATGCGCCCCATCCAGCATTCAGCAGCGCAGCTCGGCTATGGCTGCCTGCTCCTTCCAGCTCGCCCGTGAGCGCTTGAGCGCTGGCCAGCGTATAGCACAGCATGCAGCCAGTGCCCGAATGTGCAATGCGTGGGCAGGCACTTTCCTAAATGGAAGTGGCCTGCCTGCTGCGTGAAGCCGGGCTGCGCTGGGACCCTGCCCAAAAGCTTCTGGTAGGCCCAGAGAGGCTGAGCCCCAGTCGAAACAAACCAGGCCCTGGGCCTGTGGCGGTTGCCCGTGTCCAACTGGCCGCGGCCTGTGTTCGGTCCATGTTGCGAATCTGGCTCAGGGCCTGCCTCAGTTACATTCGATAAATGCAGCCTGGGCCTGGGCGCTCTTAACCAACTGGCGCTGCGTAACTGCCTGAATTTCCCCAGTTGCATGTTGACCCCAAAATGGCCTGTAGGCCTCGGTCGAGCCTTCCTTCACTTGGGGCGGCCGAATGTGCTGAAAATAGGGCCCAGTATGGCGTATCGAGGCCTTGTGCTTCCCAGTTCCTTACATCCACCACTGACGGCAAACTTGAGGAAAATAACAGTTGTAATGAACCTAGAAATCGTGAGAAAGGGCCAATCAAAATCAGAAGCTTACAATGGCTAATCGCCTACGCGGCATTACCAGTGAACCAATGGCTACACACGAGGCGTAAAAGTTCAGATCCCAACAGCTCAGACTTGTGCATGGTTTGTAATGAAAGGACGGTAGAAGACGTCGTTCACTGCCTAATACATCGTAGAGAGGCGACAGACTACTGGGCAAGAGCCTCGACACTCTGGGACTCCCTACTCCCAACCCCCTTCCCCAAACATCCCATCCAACTTCTCCTCTTGACTAACATCCCGCAACAGCTCCAGAAGGCAGAAAAAATCTGGTTTGGACTCGTCAGAAAAGTTACATTATGGGTCATATGGAAAGAAAGATGCAGCAGAACGATTGAAGGACTGCCCAACCCACGCGAGAAAGTTTGGGTGGAGTCTCCGTGGAGACGAAAATGATGATACAAGCCGAAGTCCTCTGCAGATGGAGGAAGACCAAACAGTCATGGACGGAGGACGAGGAACAACGAAAGAAGGAGAGATGGACCTTCAGCAAGAACTGGTTGATAGACGACAAGATTGCGGAGTTACGAGAAGACCGCATTTACTGGAAAGAGTGGCACAACTCAACCCCAGGAAGGATTCACCAGCAACAGATAACTGCGGATGGACAAGACATTCCATGATCAGATATCCAAGAAGGGGAATAAGACGAAAGTAAGGGTGTCATAGAGCAGGATAGTAGTTGAGGGTTTAAGGGATTCTCAGAGAGGGTAGAGAAATTTCGGGCAGGAATCAGGGTGGCTCTCGGGTAAGGATGGATAAAAGAAGGTACAAGGGACAGACACGACAACCGGGCGAAATCTTTCTAGGATTTTAGAACTACCTGACAACCTTAGCCACTAGATCTGAGAGAAGACTTTCCCTACCAGACGAGGACGAGCAACAGCGCACAAGTACAGTTGAAGTTACCAAGACCTGGCTGATTTGAAATCAGACTCGCTTTCATTCACACTTTTCATGCATGTAAACAGTAGCGCAGCAAACTGGCGACATGCGCCCACTCAAAACTCAGAGATATGGCATCCAGATACGAGTTCACTTTCAATTACTATGGCGACTCAGCGCCCAAACAACTSACTGTTCACATACACCGGATCACCCTGGATATCCCACACGCGTCTCTCTGAACTACTCACACACACACACACACACACTGAACACTAAACTACAGCTATGGCAGCTATGGCTGCCTCTACCCTATCGCTATGCTACGCTCCTTCTCTCCCGCCCACTTCAGCTCCGGGCTCACTGCAGACCTCCTTGCACAAGTCGCTGTAGCAGCGCTTCCGCATGGCTCACGCAGRAATGAATGAATGGCTGGGCGCTGCCTCTTGATTTATACTTCTGAAACTCGTTGGTCTGCCCTCTTCCATCGGCCCATGGTGCTCACACTCCCTCGTGGTACTTGCTGGACCGGACTGGGACTGACTGGACCTTACAGCTGACTGAGTGGGGACTCACTGGTAACCTACCGGAGTCGTACTGCAATTGCACTGCAGTTTAGTCCACCACTTGACTCACCACTTGCCCACTTGCTGACCTTCTAGAAGGACTACAGCTAAGACTTCTGGAACTCGCTAAGACTTCTATTCTACAGATCTACAGATCGAATCCCTGCTACTTACGGACCTATGACAGCCTACCAACGGTTTACGAATACACAGGTCACATGTTCAACTCTCGGGGTCTACACAGGTACTGTACATGGGTAGGGTGAGGTCTAGGGATCGAGCCCGGGAATCTGCATCTGCTACTGCAAAAGGTGAAAACCGTTTCACTCCCGCCGTCCTTAATTCGAGGTCCTCCGAGAATATCTTAGTCCAAGGCAGGACCTTTACCCTTCTTATCACGCTCATAGGCTCTGACTATGTCGGGAGCTGTTTCTAGAAGTTCTGTCCTAGTGAACCAGTGGTCGTCTTCCGGTTCCTGATAAGCAAACCGGACCTTGTCCTGTTTCTGTGGATGACCTCTACCTCCTGTCCTAAACACATCTTCCTCTACGATGCCGTCAATGTCATACCTTCCGTCCATATCCGGAGGGATCATGGATCTTCTTGAAGGGAACTGTTGACTTGTGACACACGGCAACAACTTTGAAGCATGGAACACAGAGTATGTGTGTAGGTGTGCTGGAATCTCTATAGTGTAGGACGGTCCATCCTCTCCGCCCTTGACTTCTAGAACCGGCCACGGTCCTCTATATGCAGGCAGCAACTTCTGCGAGATGTGCTCCTCAGGTGCAAACTCTTTAGACTTGACCCAGACTAAGTCGCCTACTTGAAATTGAGACGGGCGACGATGGTTGTTTGCCTGTTCTATCATTCTGTGTTGGGCCTTCCTGAGGTTCTGAACAACTGTAGCTAGTTCTTTCTCGTGTTGTATTGCAAACTCCCCGGTACCGGGTGGTAGCCTGTGGATCTGATCCCGGTTCAGTCCTTCGAATCGTCTGCGCGGTCTAAAGGACTTGTGCAGATCATTGGGAGTGCGACAGGTGGACAGATGCACGCTGTTATTGTATGCGCTAGCTACTTTAGGTAACATCCCGTCCCAGTTGATCTGGTCGGGTCTAATGTACATGCGCAAAACTTGTTGTAGGATCTTGTTCATCTGTTATGTCTGACCGTTGGTCTCTGGGTGGCGGCCAAACGACATCAACAACTTCGACCCATAAACTCCCATGAGTTCTTGCCAGTTCTGGCTGGTGAAACGACTATCTCTATTGGTAACTATTGACAACGGGACTCCATTCTCACTAACCCAAAAATCAAAGAACTTTGGTATAACTAAATCGGTACGTGTCTCTGCCGGCAAAGGAACAAAAACAGCATACTTGCTAAATCGATCAACTATGACCATGACTTGGCTCTGGTCGTGTCTACTCTTGACACCAGCATCCATAAAATCAATGGAGACTGAGTCTCCCGATTGGTCTGGAATAGGCAAGGGTCTGAGAAGACCTGGAGGGGCGCGCGTAGTGGTCTTGTTTCTTTGGCAAACTTTGCAACTGCGGACGTACTCTATGCAGTCAGCTTTCATTCCTGGCCAAGTGTACGCGTGCATCAGATTGGCTAAAGTCTTCTGCCAACCGAAATGTCCCTCTGTGTCGTGGCATTCCCCTAGGATCAGACTACGGATCTCTTCGCTGTTGGGGACGCACAGGAGCTCTACTACATTAGTCTTCTCAAACAACAGTCCTTCTGTAGTGCGGTAGTCTGGTTCGGTCTCTGGGGCCTCCTTGACTCTCTTGAGGAGGTCGTTGTAGATAGGGTCATGCGCATACGCCTGCCTAACTTTCTCTTGCAGGTCTTTCCCTATATCTAGATAGTGAACTATGACTCCAAAGTAGTCTGATCTCCTACTCAGAGCATCCGCAACTACGTTGTACTTGCCTTTGACCGGTTTGAGCTCAAAGTCATACTGGTCTATTTCAGCGGCCCACCTAGTTAACTTAGGTGTCATTTTGGCCTCGGTCTTTAACCATCTAAGCGTTTCGTGGTCTGAGTACACTTTGAAGTGCCTCCCAAGCAGGTAATGCTTCCAGTGCTCTAGAGCCTGCATGAGAGCGTAGAGTTCTCTCTCGTACGTCGAGGTGGCTACTTTCTCTGAGGGCATCCTCGCTGGCATGAACTCTACAGGTCTATAGCCATTGCCGTTGTCTTGCTGCAACACGGCACCTATACCATACTGACTCGCGTCCGTGGTGACGACAAATGGCAAGGACGGATCAACTACTTTGAGGACAGGATACTCTATTAACGCGCGCTTTAATCTCTTTAGCACAGACGTACAGTCTTTATCCCATTGCCAGATTGTCTCTTTCTTTAGCAACCTGCGCATGGGAGCGGCGATGGTAGAGAAGTTTCTCACGAGCTTCCTAGAGTAGTTGGCTAGGCCTAAAAACGACCGCAAATCTGTCAACGTGCGGGGCGACGACCAGTCTCGAATTGTCGCTATCTTGCTGTCCTCTGGCTTAATGCCATCCCCGTCTAATACGTGGCCCAAGTACAAGACTTGTGTCTTGGCCCACTCGCACTTCTTCGGGTTGATCTTGAAGCTAGCCTCTCTTAGCTTCTCCAAGACCTGTCTTAAATGACCCTGATGCTCTTGGAGGGTCTTGCTGAACACTAATATGTCATCTAAATAGACTTCTACAAACTTGTCTAACCAAGGTCTAAACAGATCGTTCATACAACGCTGAAAAGTAGCTGGCGCGTTGGTCAGTCCAAAGCGCATCACTATAAACTCATAATGCCCATATCTAGTCCAGAACGCAGTCTTGTACTGGTCATCGGGATGTACCTCTATCTGATGGTATCCGGACTTCAGGTCTATCTTAGAGAAATACTTGCAACCCTGCACCCGATCTAAGAGATCATCTATCCTGGGCAGTGGTTCAGCATTCTTCACACTAATCGCATTCAAACCCCTGTAGTCTATACACATACGAAGCTCTCCTTCCTTCTTGGGGACAAACAGAACAAGTGCTCCAAAAGGAGACGAACTGGGCCTGATCCAACCCTTCTCAAGGAGCTCGTCTAACTGCTTGCGCAGCTCCTCTAACTCTCTGGGGGACATCCTGTAGACGGCTCCCTTAGGAGTTCTACTGCCAGGCTCTATCTCTATCCTGTGCTGGATGGGTCGCGACACTACTCCTGTCGGCGACTCAGTCAAGTCTTTAAACTCCTCCAGCAGCTTGGCAATGGTTGGATCTGTCGAACTTACCTCTTCCTTAGCCTCAGTGGCAGGTCTGACATAAACTACAAAAACCTGGTCCTCTAATTGCTCCTTTTTCACTAGTCGCGCGAACGCGGAAGCACTGAGACAGCAATGTGCCGAGGTGTTATCTACGCCTAACACATGAAAAAGGCGGGCAGTCTTAACCTCGCCTGACGGACTAGGGAGCCTACACTCATGCTCTCTCAAGTGAAGTGTGGCCCCTGCTGCCTCTCCCCAATCCATTCCTAACACTATGTCGAAAGGAAGGTCATCCTGAATGAGGAGAGTCAGGGAATGGAGAACTTTCTCCACTTTCCCATCTTTCTCTAGGCAAAAGTACGCCTGGACTCCCTCTACGTAGTCCTCAACTCGCATCATGCGGTTGTTTGCGAGGACACTGACTATGGGGTCTTCCAATTTTTTGACCTTCAATCCTAGCCCCAACTTCTTCAGCGCCCTACGACTAATATGGCTACGGGTAGCCCCTAAGTCTATAAGGGCCCCTACTCTACTTCTAAACACTTCTACATCTACCAAGATCAGTTGTCCCTTACTCTCCTTCTTCATTTTGGCCCAGGCTGGCATCCTCTCCTTCAACTCTTCTGCCACACCTGTGAGGGACGTGCCTAGAGAGATGCTAACACAAGCAGTCTCTGGATAGCTAGCTAGGCACGAGCCTGCAACCTCTGCCATAGGCTCATGTGGTTTGGGAGTTTCCTGTATGCGCGCGCTCGCTTCCCCACATGGCCTTGAAGTAGGGGCAGTAGCAACACCTACTGGCGGCTGCCTTTTGACTGCTGGGCAGCCCAACGGGCCTGCCTATACTTGGGACAAAATTTTATTACATGGGCCGGGTCACCACAGAATACGCACTGACCCAGGTCCACGCGTTCCTGCCATACTCGTTGGTCCAAGCCGAAATCCTCCCAGGGCCTGCCCTGTGGCAAGCCTGGGTGCCATCCTCCTTGAGGTGGCCTTCCACCTCGTCGCTGTGGGGACCGACAAGGCGGGGGACCTTGACCCCTACCTCCCACTTGGCGGTTCCCTTGTCCGCCTACCCCCTGTGCGCCCGGTCCTCGCCCTCCCATGGCCTGGCCCCTTTGGGCCTGGCCTGCTCCTCTACTTTGCGGCCTCCCTCCAGCCGCGACAGCAGCATAGGACCTCCCTTGTCCCACGCTATTGTCCTCTTCCTCAAGGCCCCACTCAATCTGACTATATGGGACCATATGATCCTTGGCCCTCACTTGGCCTGAGATGGTACGACCTTTCCACTTCTTCCCTTTGTCCAGGTCCTTATGCCTGAAAGTGGACACTGGCATGGACTTTGACTCAAACAGGACGACTTCCCTACTCAACACATCATACGTGATGCCGGCCTGTTGAGACTTGTCAAAGAAGTGCCCACGCAGGGGCTCTGGCATGGCACGATAAAACAACTGGACCAATTGATTCTCAGTGACCACATGGTCTAGGACGGCTACTAAGTCGTCCATGACGCCCTTGAGTGCTCTTGCACTCCTCCACTGTCGCGAGTGGATCGTCTGCAACTTGTCAGAGGCCCTGACGCCTCTCGTTGGATCGGCAAATCGCTCCCTCAGGAGCTTGAAGAATTGAGGAAGGGGGGTGATTTTAGAGTATGCAACCAGGTCGTTTTCACAACCGGCTGCACGCGCGAGGGACCTGGCAAAACTAGCCGCCTCATCCTTAAGGGCGTGGAAGGCCACGAGGACTTGCTCCTCAGTCAGAATGTGCTGTAGATACACGTAGCTATTCACACTAGCCTCCCAGTTATCAAAATTTTCTTCCTTCTTCCCTCCATACGCATCTGGGAACTTAAGCTTAACAGGCTCCTTACGAGGCCTGGCCTCACCCTCTACAGCGGCTATTGCTTTGGCACCTTCGATGGCCCCCTCGCAGTACTTCCCCACGTTGTCTCTCAACCGCTTGACTTCCCCTCCAACGTGGGTAACCATCTCGTGCGCAATATCCCGAAAACCGGACCGCATGGCCTTCAAGGCTACCTCCTGAGCTCTATTGGCTTGGCGTTCCTCCATCCAAGCTATGCTCAACACCTCCAAGTACCCCAACACCTTATCCATTTTGGCTGAGGCGTCTGCCTGAGCCTGCACCTCCTGCCTACAATCTTTCACCTTCGCCACCTCTACGGTCAACCTATTAACTTCATCCCTCCTTTTCTTTTCCCTCTTCATTCTCAATTTCCACTCCAACTTCTTCTCCTCCTCTCTTTCTTGTCTTTCCAGGGGGTCCTCCATTGTTGCTAGCTCCTGGGCTAACGCATCCCTCTCGTCCTGGGGCACATAGAACTCTGCCTCCTCATCTTCCCCCAACGATAAATTAGCAATCCCCTCGCTGATTTTCTTCTCCATCGCGGCGTCCTCATTCGCCGTGCCACTACTCTCCGCCTTTTCCTCTTTACGTGTCCTCTCCTCCTCTGCCTCTGCTGCCGCTTCTTCTTCAGCAGCCTTCTTCTTCTTCTCCATCTCCTCCTCCAATTCCTTCATCTTTGCCGCCTGCTCCTCTGCGATAGCTTTTAGCTTCGTCTGCTTCAGGAGCTCTTTTCTCTCCTTATTTTCTCTCACTAGGGCGGCCATCTTCTCTTGCTGCTCCTGGGTGTAGGGGCTAGTGCTCTTCCCACTCAGGGTGTCAACCATGGTGATAAGTGCACAACCGGATTAGCGGTTTCAAACCTCACCACGTAGACTCTAACCCCTGACTGACAAACCTACTGACTCAATCTAAGGACTCACAGAATCCGGACAAGGATCCTGCCAACTATGGTCTCTAGCCTAGACCTATACTATGGTTGTCACTACTAGACCTGTTGCTGATCAGGAGGCATTTAAGGAGATCCCCCGTAACTCCTCAGGAATTCTTTAACGTCGCAGACAGGACGACGCGATCAGCAGGTCTCTCAACACTTAGACGGTCTGTTGTGTAGCCCACAGCTCGGATTTTGGGCCTACCGTGCCACACCGAGCATCCCGCCGGTCAGTACCGGTCCTTGGGAGGGTTAGGCCTCCGGGACAGTCGAGTCGTCAGACACAGTCTTTAGCCCTACTCAGCCCGTGTGGGTTTGGTCAACAAGGCCCTATCCTTCATCCACAGAGTACTATCACCTGGACAGAAGAGACTCAATGCAGAAAGAAGAGACAGACAGACTGGACTCAGCAAGTACCACAAGGTGTGTGCACATCCCTAGGGCGAGGGATAGGCTGAAGGCTTGGCGAGATTTTACCGGCTCCAACTTGGTCAAAGTCTTGATCAACGCCTTGCTCAACGCCGGTCAACGCTGCGGTCAACTCCCGGTCAACCCTCGGTCAACTTCGGTCAACGCCGGTCAACACCTTTGGTCAACTCTCCCGGTCAATCCTTCGGTCAGCTATGGCTGTGGGCTTCTCTTTCCCTCACCAACCTTCTTCTTCCCTTCACCTTCCTCGCCTCCTTTCACCCCGGCTATCTTTTTTTTTTTTTTTTTTTTTTTTTTTTTTTTTTTTGTTCGTCTCTCCTTCCTCCTGCTCGGCTATGGCTTCCCTCTCTTTCCTCGGTCTCTCCCTCTGTTCGGTCTCTCTCCCTCCTTCGTTACTCTGTGGTCAAACTTCGCGGCTATGGCCGCTTCTTCTTCCTCCTCGTGGACTGCACGACTCACTTCACAGGTAAGTGACAACCAAACTTGTATCGCTCATCCCTCTCTCTCTCTCTCTCTCTCTCTCTCTCTCTCTCTCTCTCTCTCTCTCTCTCTCTCTCTCTCTCTCTCTCGGTCTTCTTCGTCGT
>BFEA01000006.1:6398129-6410139 GCA_003427395.1 Chara braunii | reverse complement strand
GATAAAAAAAAAAAAAAAAAAGAGAGAGAGAAGACAGCCGGGGTGAAGAGAAAGGGGGCAAGGAAGGAGAAAGGAAGGAGAAGGGTGGTGAGGAAGGAGAAGCCGGCAACCATAGCGGACAGGAGAGTTGACCGGGAGTTGACTGGAGGTGCTGACCAGCGTTGACCAGGGTTGACGGGGGGTTGATGCAGCGTTGACCGAGCGTTGACCGAGCGTTGACCAAGGCGTTGACCAAGACCGTTTACCACGATTTTGACCAAGCTGGAGCCGGTATAATCTCGCCAAGCCTTAAGCCTACTCCTCGCCCTATGGATGTGCACACACCCTGTGGTACTTGGTGAAGTCAAGTCTGTTTGTCTCTTCTTTCTGCATTGAGTCTCTTTTGTCTAGGTGTAGGAACTCTGTGGATGAAAGATAGGACCTCGTTGACCAAACCCCTGCCAGACTAAGTAGGGCTAAAGACTGTGTCTGACGACTCGACTGTCCCGGAGGACACGAACCCTCCCAAGGACCGGTACAGACCGGCGGCTGCTCGGTGTGGCACGGTAGGCCCGAAAAGCTGAGTTGTGGGCTGCACAACAGGCAGTAGTGTTGAGAGACCTGCTGATCGCGTCGTCCTGTTTGCGACGCTAAAGAATTCCTGAGGAGTTACGGGGGATCTCCTTAAATGCCTCCTGATCAGCAGCAGGTCTAGTAGTGACAACCTTAGAGTAGGTCTAGGATAGAGACCCTAGTCGACAGGATCCTTGTCCGGATTCTGTGAGTCTTTAGAGTGAGTCAGTCGGTTTGTCAGTCAGGGGTTAGAGTCTAAGTGGTGAGGTCTGGAACCGTTAACCCGGTTGTGCACTAATCACCATGGTTGACACCCGTAGTGGGAAGAGCACTAGCCCCTATACCCAGGCCCAACAAGAGCAGATGGTCACCTTAGTGAAAGAGAATAGAGAGAGGAAGGAGCTCCTGAAGCAAGCGAAATTGAAAGCAATCGCAGAGGAGCAGGCGGCGAGAATGAAGAAATTGGAGGAGGAGATGGAGGAGAAGAAAAAGGTTGATGAGGAAGAAGCAGCAGCAGAGGAAGCAGAAGAGAGAAGACACAGGGAAGCAAAAGGGGAGAGTAGTGGCACGACGAATGAGGATGCAGAGATGCAAAAGAAGATCAGCGAGTGGATAGCCAATTTATCATTGGGGGAAGATGAGGAGGCACAGTTGTATGTGCCACAGGAGGAGAAGGAGGCGTTTGCCAGGGCACTAGCAACGATTGAGGAACCCCTGGAACGGCAGGAGACAGAGGAGGAGAAGAAGTTGGAGTGGAAGTTGAGAATGAACAGGGAGAAGAAGAGAAGGAGGGAGGAGGTTAATCAGTTGACCACAGAGGTGGAGAAGGTGAGAGCTTGTAGGCAAGAAGTGCGGGCCCAGGCAGATGTTTGCCAAAATGGACAAGATGCTCGGGTACCAGGAGGTATTGAGTGAGGCCTGGCTGGAGGAACGCCAAGGCAACTGAGGTCACAATGTGGCCCTGAATGCCATGCGGTCAAGGTTTCGTGAGTTTGCGCTCGACATGGTTACCCACGTTGGGGTCGAAGTCAAGCGGTTGAAAGATAACGTGGGGAAGTTTTGTGAAGGCGCCATTGAGGGCGCCAAAGCAGTAGCCACCGTTGAGAGCGAGGCCAGACCTCGCAAGGACCCAGTTAAACTTAAGTTCCCAGACGCGTACGGCGGGAAACCTAAGGAGAATTTCGATAACTGGGAGTCTTGCGTAAACAGTAATGTTTACTTACAGCATATCGCACAGGACGATCAGGTCCTTGTAGCCTTCCAAGCCCTCAAGGAGGAAGCGGCTAGTTTCGCTAGGTCCGTCGCGTGCACGGCCGGTTGCGAAAACAACATGGTCACTTATTCCAAAGTCACTCCCCTCCCTCAATTCTTCAAGCTCCTTAGGGAGCGGTTTGCTGAACTTCGCAAGGGCGTAAGAGCCTCTGACAAACTCCAAACCATCCACTCACGGCAGTGGAGGAGGGCCAGGGCACTCAAAGCCGTTATGGACGACCTGGTGGCCGTCCCGGACCATGGGGTGACTCAGTCCCAACTGGTCCAACTTTTCTATCGTGCCATGCCAGAGCCCTTACGAGGGCACTTCTTTGACAAGTCCCAACAACCCACTATGACGTATGATGCGCTCAGTAGAGAAGTGGTGCTGTTCGAGGCAAAGTCGATGCCAGTTTCCACTTTCTGGCACAAAGACTTGGATAAGGGCAAAAAGTGGAAAGGCCATACCATCTCTGGCCAAGTCAGGGCCAAGGATCACATGATCCTTACATTAGAGGAAGGTGGTACTGATGAGGTCCCCTACAGCCAGATTGAGTGGGGCCTCGAGGAGGAGGACAGTGGCATGGGACAGGGGAGGTCCTATGCTGCTGTCGCGGCTGGAGGGAGGCCGCAAAGTAGAGGAGGCCAGGGCCAAAGGGGCCAGGCCATGGGAGGCCGAGGATCAGGCGCTCAGGGGGTTGGCGGCCAAAGGGACCGCCAAGAGGGAGGTAGGGGTCAAGGTCCCCCGCGAAATCGTCAAGGTCCTAGTCGGTCCCCACAGCGACGAGGTGGAGGATCACCTCAGAGGAGAGGAGGATGGCACCCAGGTTGGCCACAAGGCCGGCCTTGGGAAGACCTGAGCCTGGACCAGAAAGTGTGGCAGCAGCAGATGGAGCAGGGGCAGTGCATTTACTGCGGTGACCCTGCCCATATCATAAATTATTGCCCTAAGTATAGACAGGCCTGGTGGGCTGCCCAGGAGTCAAAAGGCAGCCGCCGGTAGGGGTCGCAACTGCCCCTACTCTTAGGCCATGTGGGGAAGCGAGCGCGCGCACAGAGGAAACTCCCACACCACATGCGCCTTCGGCAGAGGTTGCAGGCCCGTGCCCAGTTAGCTGTCCAAAGACTGCTTGTGTTAGCGTCTCTCTAGGCATGTCCCTCACAGGCGTGGCAGAAGAATTGAAGGAGAGGATGCCTGTCTGGGCCAAGATGAAGAAAGATGGCAAAGGGCAGCTAGTACTAGTAGATGTAGAGGTGTTCATGAGTAGAGTAGGGGCCCTTATAGATTCAGGGGCCACCTGCAGTTACATTAGCCGCAGAGCGCTGAAAAAGCTAAGGCTAGGATTACAAGTCCAGAAATTGAATGACCCCATAGTCAACATCCTCGCAGACAACAGTACAATGCGAGTTGAGGACTACGTAGAGGGAGTCCAGGCGTATTTTCGCCAAGAGAAAGATGGGAAGGTAGAGAGAGTTTTCCATTCCCTGACTCTCCTCGTATAGGATAACCTCCCGTTTGATATAGTCCTAGGTATGGACTGGGGGAGGCAGCAGGCACCACACTCCATCTGAGAGAGCACGAGTGTAGGCTCCCTAGTCCGTCAGGTGAGGTTAAGACAGCCCGTCTGTTCCATGTGTCAGGAGTAGACAACTCGTTGGCACATTGTTGTCTAAGTGCTCCCGCGTTCGTGCGATTAGTGAAAAAGGAGCAGTTAGAGGATCAGGTCTTCGTAGTATATGTTAGACCTATCACTGAGGCTAAGGAAGAAGTCAGTTCCACCGATCCAGCCATTGCCAAGCTGCTGGAAGAGTTTAAAGACTTGTCTGAGCCGCCAACAGAAGTAGTGTCGCGGCCAATCCAGCACAGGATAGAGATAGAGCCTGGCAGTAGAACTCCTAAGGGAGCAGTCTACATGATGTCCCCTAGAGAGTTACAGGAGTTGTGCAAGCAGTTGGACGAGCTCCTTGAGAAGGGTTGGATTAGGCCGGGTTCGTCTCCTTTTGGAGCACCTGTTTTGTTTGTCCCCAAGAAGGACGGAGAGTTGCGTATGTGTATAGACAATAGGGGTCTAAATGCTATTATAATCAAGAATGTTGAACCACTGCCCAGAATAGACGATCTCTTAGATCGGGTGCAGGGTTGTAAGTACTTTTCAAAGATAGATTTGAAGTCTGGATACCATTAGATAGAGGTCCATCCTGATGACCAGTACAAGACTACGTTCCAGACTCGTTATGGACATTATGAGTTCATAGTGATGCCCTTTGGACTGACCAACGCGCCGGCTACGTTTCAGCGTTGTATGAACGACCTGTTCAGGCCTTGGTAGATAGATTCGTCATAGTATATCTAGATGATATCCTAGTATTCAGTACGACCCTCCAAGAGCACCAGGGTCATTTGAGGCAGGTCTTGGAGAAGCTGAGAGAAGCTAAATTCAAGATCAATGCGAAGAAGTGCGAGTGGGCCAAGACACAAGTCCTGTACTTCGGCCACGTATTAGACCAAGATGGCATTAAGCCAGAGGACAGCAAGATAGCGGGAATTAGAGACTAGCCGACGCCCCGCACATTGACAGAGTTGCGGTCGCTTCTAGGCCTAGCCAATTACTACAGGAAGTTCGTGAGGAACTTCTCTACCATCGCTGCTCCCTTGTGCAGGTTGCTCAAGAAAGAGGCAATCTGGCAGTGGGATAAAGATTGTACGTCTGCGCTAAAGAAGTTGAAGCGCGCATTAATAGAGTATCATGTCCTCAAAGTAGAAGATCCGTCTTTGCCATTTGTCGTCACCACGGTCGCGAGTCAGTATGGGATAGGCGTCGTGTTACAGCAAGACGACGACAATGGCTATAGACCCGTAGAGTTCATGTCAGCGACAATGCCCTCACAAAAGGTTGCTACCTCGACGTACGAGAGAGAACTATACGCTCTCAGGCAGGCTCTAGAGCATTGGAAGCATTACCTGCTTGGGAGGCACTTCAAAGTGTATTCAGACCATGAGACGCTTAAATGGCTGAAGACACAGGCCAAGATGACACCTAAGTTGACTAGGTGGGCCGCTGAGATAGACCAGTATGACTTGGAGCTCAAGCCTCTTAAGGGCAAGCACAATGCAGTTGCGGATGCTCTGAGTAGGACATCAAATTACTTTGGAGCTATTGTTCACTATCTGGACATAGGGAGCGACCTGCAAGAGAAAGTTAGACAGGCGTATGCACAGGACCCTGTCTATAGTGACCTCCTCAAGAAGGTTAAGGAGGCCCCAGAGACTAAGCCAGATTACCGCACTACAGAGGGTTTATTATTTGAGAAGACTAATGTAGCACATCGCCTATGCATTCCCAACAGTGAGGAGATCTGCAGTCTGATCCTAGGGGAATGTCATGATACAGAGGGACACTTGGTTGGCAAAAGACTTTAGCCAACCTGATGCACCCGTACACATGGCCACGAATGAAGAACGACTGCATAGAGTATGTCCGCAATTGTAAAGTCTGTCACAGGAACAAGACCACTACCCGTGCCCCTCTAGGTCTTCTCAGACCCTTGCCTATTTCCGAGAAGCCTGGAGATTTTGTCTCCATTGACTTCATGGATGCCGGTGTCAAGAGTAGGCACGACAAGAGCCAAGTCATGGTCGTAGTCGATAGATTTAGTAAGTATGTTGTTTTCGTTCCTTTGCCTGCAGAGGCACGTACCGAGCTAGTGATTCAGAAGTTTTTCGACTTTTGGGTTAGTGAACATGGAGTCCTGTTGTCTATAGTTAGCGATAGAGATAGTCGCTTCACCAGCCAGAACTGGCAGGAACTCGTGAGAGTTTATGGGTCCAAGTTGTTGATGTCGTCGTCGCCATCCAGAGACTAACGGCCAGACTGAACAGATGAACAAGATCCTGCAGCAAGTTTTGCGCATGTACATTAGACCCGATCAGACTAACTCGGACGAGATGTTACCCAAGGTAGCCAGCGCATACAATAACAGCGTGCATTTGTCCACCTGTCGCACTCCCAACGAGTTGCACAAGTCCTTTAGACCGCGCAGGTCGTTTGAAGGACTAAACCGGGATCAGATTCAGAGGTTGCCGCTTGGTACCAGGGAGTTCGCAATACAGCATGAGAAAGAGATAACCACTGTTGTTGAGAATCTCAGGAAGGCCCACCACCGGATGATAGAACAGGCTAATAAGCACCGTCACCCATCGCAGTTTCAGGTAGGCGACCCGGTCTGGGTCAAGTCGAAAGAGTTTGCACTTGAGGAGAACATCTCACAGAAGTTGTTGCCCGCGTATAGAGGACCGTGGCCAGTTCTAGAAGTTAAGGGCGGAGAGGATGGACCGCCCTATACTACAAATATTCCAGCACACCTCCACACCTACCTTGTGTTCCACGCATCAAAGTTGCTGCCGTGTGTCACCAGTGAACAGTTCCCATCCAAACGGTCCATGATCCCTCCTGACATGGACGGAAGATATGACATTGACGGCATTGTAGGTGAAGATGTGTTCAGAACAGGAGGTAGAGGTCGTCCACATAAACAGTATAAAGTCCGGTTTGCTTATCAAGAGCCGGAGGATGCCCGCTGGTTCACAAGATCAGAACTCCTAGAAACAACTCCCGATATAGTTAGAGCTTATGACAGAGATCAGAGAGGTAAAGGTCCTGCCTTGGACTAAGTTATTCTCGGAGGACCTTGAATTTAGACCGGCGGGAGTGAAACAGCATTCACCTTCGCAGTAGCTGATGCAGATCCCAGAGCTCGATCCCTAGCCCCCATCTTACCTATGTACAATACCTGTGTCGACCCGTAGAGTTGAACCCGCGACCTGTGTATTTGTAGCAATTGGTAGGTTGTCGTAGGGTCCATAGGTAGCACGGGTTCGATCTGTAGACCTGTCGGATAGAAGTCCCAGTCAGGTCTAGAGATCGTAGTTGTAGTCTTCTCGAAGAGTCAGGGTCGTAGCTGCTACACTCCAGAAGGGTCAAAGTCGTAGTTGCTACAGTACCGAAAGGCCAAGTCCACGACCTTTTGGAAGGTCTGCGTAGTGGCCTTTCGGAGTGTCCCACACTTAGGCTAAGGCAAGTAGGCAAGTGGCGAGGCAAGTGGTGGAGTCTGCCCGTGCTGAGTCAGCAGTCCCAGTCCTAGGCAGTCCTGGTCCAGTCAAGCAAGTACCACATGGGACTGTGTGCACTTCGGGCCTGGGGAAGGGGCCAAACCAACGCACTGCAGAAGTATAAATCAAGAGGCAGCGCCCAACCATTCATTGATTCCTGCGTGAGCCATGCGGAAGCGCTGCCACAGCGACTTGTGCGAGGTGGTCTGCAGTGAAGCCCGAAGACGAAGAGGGCAGAGAGACGAAGCTTAGCCATAGCGATAGGGTAGTGGCGGCCATAGCCGCCATAGCTGTAGTTAGTATTTAGTGTGTGAGTACAGAGTGTTCAAAGAGACGCGTGTGGGATATCCAGGGTGATCCACTGTATGCGAACAGAGAGTTGTATGGGCGCTATATCGCCATAGCCATTGGAAGTGAACTCGTATATGGGTTGCCATATCTCTGAGTACTGAGTGGGCGCATGTCGCCAGTTTGTTGCGCTACTGTTTGCATGCATGTAAAGTGTGAATGAAAGCAAGTCTGATTGCATTAATTCCAATAATAGAATTATAGTGCGCAAAGGAATTAAAAATAATAAACGAAGAGAAAACAAATGGTTAATTATTATTTGATTGATTTTTATCAGAATTTATTCTTGATGAATTTTTGCTGGGAATTATTTATTTTACCCCGAGTCCGTTGATCCGTGTGAGTTCTGATAACTATGAACCCATGCCTGATTTTGCCTGATTGATCTGAAAGAATGACCCCGATGTTTGTTGAGTGAGCGGTACCGATTTTGGGTTATGGCGACATGGTTGGTTTGGTGCTGCTACAGACGCTACTAAGAGACAGGCCGCGCGGTTCTATTGTATTGGTATGGACGCTGGTTTGGGATGACCGTGGTATGGTACGGCGGCCGACTCGGAACAGGGATGGTACACTGGTTCGGGACAGGTACGAAATGGCACGATATTTGCTGCATCACACGGTATTCGGCATTGGACCAGTACAGACTGCTGCTGTTGGGGAGGATCCTTTCAGGTTCGGTACTGGTTTGACACAGGTTTGGTACTGGGGTGACATACTGCGGCCTGTTCTTTTTTTTTAAGCTCTGTAACTGGGACGACATCAAAATTTTCGAGTACGGCACTCGAGTCCGCTTCGGATCTCCTGCGGCTCACTCATTTGGCACTGTTTCGGTACAGACACCACTCAAATTATCCACTCACCGTGGTTGATCCAATGGTGCTTATCTGGTTACGGTGGAAGGTTTGGTAACTCATATCGTTTGACTGCAACAATTGATGAGCTCGGCGCGAGTCGGCGGGACACCAATCTAATCAGTCCAGCGACATGGAGACTGACCAAGCAATTGGCCTAACTACTATGTGCGGGCCTGATTGCGGTAATTACAGGGTATGACTGTTAGAGATACCCAATTAGTACATTCCTACTAAAGGCCATTGAACTCCAATTTTCTTCATCTGCTGGACCCGTGAACGGCGGGTGTCAGTTGCTTGATATTACCGGGCCTAAAGCCAGACTTTGACGACGCTGTCACTGATGGGAATGCGTACTCTGAGCCTATAGCCCTGGTACCGCTGGTACCAATGGTGCTAGTTCCTATTTCGGGGCCTAGGCGCTACGAGAGGCGGACACGTGCGGATATAGAGCCAAAAATGGGACCGATTCTCAACCACGAGAAGGGCTGATCTTTTTCCTTCTGGCCCAAGGTTGTAGCTGCAGCCAATGCAGACGGGACCAGCAGGGGACAAGTTTTTGTTGGGGACAGGCGCTGTGGTCGAGGGAAGGAGGCAATACGAGAGGAAAATAAGTCAGAAAAGGGGGATTTCATTCGGACGGCGCGCCTGGTGTACCCAGCCCACTCCGGCACTCTGTTCAGGATTGGAACAGCCCGGTTGGCGAAAGTGATGAGGAAGCACGGTGAAGGTGAAGAAGAGCCACGAGACTCGGACAGTGAGAAGGGGGAGACAACACGCGATATTCGGACTGGTGGAAGCAGACTGACGAGCCTGGTGTACGCCGCCCACTCTAGCATTGCGTCCAAGGTTTTGAACGGCTGATTGGTGAAGTTGGGAACAGAGAGGAAGCGCGGACAGGAGAGACGCGCCAGGCGTCTCCAGCACCCGCACGATTTAGAGAAGGGAAACAGAGGATCCCGCGCCCCAGGCGTACACAACCTACTCCTGGTAATGATTCGAACAACTCTACTCGGAGGGGGGGTGTGCCAAGCGTGCTCGGTCCACTGCAGGTCGCTGGAAACTGGTTGAGACACGCACGTTCGGACGGCGGACAGCACGAGAGTATTGTGTGCATGAAGCGCTCAGTGCGCAAGTGCGTGATATGCAATCAGCTCTTGCTGCGCAACTGTACCATTGGCCCTGATGAGTAAATTTGTCATAACCCCTCAGTGAAGAGTGGCAGCAGCCATTGCCGCTTATGATCAAGCTAGATCAGTGAAAAGTTATAGTGGCCATTGCCGCTGATGATCAAGCCAGATCGATGAAAAGCGATGGCGGTATTGTCGCTGATGACTGAACCAGTTCAGTGAAATGTAATAGCGACCATTGCCTCAGTGAATCGTGACGGCGGTGTGTGCCCCTGCCGTTCGTGATCAAGGTAGTCATTTTCTCCTGGTGAAGCGTGACAGATCGCAGAGAGATTGCCTTCGTGGGGAAACAAGAAGAGGGGGGTACGAGTCAAAGAGAGTGATGAGTGAAATCAAGCACTTTCGAGTTTGATTCCGTCCGGTGGAAAGGGAAGTAAGGGATCGAGCTTGCGGGGTAAGTGAGAAACCAAGGGGAAAATGGAGCGGGGAGAAGGAAGGTCGGGCTTCCGTGCTTTTCCACCGGAAGGAAGGAATCCCAGATAATATAATAATAATAGAATTATCATTAACTTATTAGTATTACTATTATTATTGCGGTGATTATCGTTGTTTTCGTCCGCCTCATTGCGGACTTGTTTACCTGCATCCGCTCGCTATAAAGGGCACACTCGGAAGGGACTTAAAGAGAGACTGTTCGAAAGCTTCTAGGGGAAGGGCGTGCTAGCGAGAAGAGAAGGAGAGACAACTTTGTGAGAATGGGGACCTGTCATTACTGAAGGACTAAAGGAATAAGCGGTGAGGGTTTGTTGTTAGCATGGGAGATTGCAACTTGTAAAGGAGGTATGCGTGCTGTACGAGAGAGTTTGTAAGAACAAAAGAAGGAGATTAAGTGATGAACTAGCGGAAACCAGTGGGAAAGGAGGAAGTATTGCCTCTGAACTTTTCGCTGGTTTGTAGACTTCAAGACCAATGAAAATCCTTTCTCATGAGAATCGCTAGCACTGCGAGTAGTGATCATCGCTGTAATGAAGTGCTGCTTCCGATCATTTCGTTGGATTGTGAAACTCTGAGGTCTCTGAAAGTCCCTTCATAGCATTGGACATATTTGCAAGGCCACTAATCGGACAAGCTGGCTCTACAAGCTCTGGGCACTTGAATTGACGTTTTTCATCACTGAGACTACTCTAGCGTTTCGACTGAGTGGGCAGTTGTCTCTTCAAACCTTGCATACCTGAATTACCCAGAGTCACTTAAATTCCAGGGGATTTGCAGAACCATTCAGACGATTTGTACACGTGCAGATAGCTCTCAAGCCGAATGATTGATTTATCAGCCTATTCGGTTGGGAGGGTTCAACTCGGTAATTGGCTCGCCCACACCTATCAAAACTCAAGTCTGTCTCCCAAAGGAAATGAGCAAGAAAGGGAAGGGTCACCGAACAGTAAGTTAGGGGTGAACAATGTGAACGGTGTGTGTGTAAGGAAGTGGAAATGAGAGAAAAATCGAGGGGGTACTTCGTGAAGGGTGACAGAACGATGCGTCTGTTAGTGAGAGGGAGACCAAGTCCGTATCTCAATCTCTGTCACACCGAGATGAGACCCATCTGAATGATACCCTGAAGTCAACACTTGGAAATATACTAATTTGTTTGCTGGGCATTACGATTCTCCCATGATCGCCACCCGTACTATTAATGAGTTCACCGACTGTTTAATTAGAACTCGCCTGTCGGTGGACTGAGTGCAACGAAACTTACGGGAGTGCTAGATACTGTTGGATGATCAAAGTTTGTGGAATAAAGCGGCCTCTTACGCAGGGCGAATTAAAATGTCCTTGAGGACCTCAGTCCTGCTAGTGTTCGAAGTCTCTTGCTAATAATTATTTATAATAATAATAATTATTATTATTATTTGAATATCTCCCTCTCGAACCCAATTACCCCAGAGAGGGCAAGGAGAGGGATCTCAGGCCGGATTTGAGATCTGCCCACTTGGACAAAATTTCGAGTTTATGTAACATCTCTCCGGTTTCGATCAGTTGCGAAACCCTACTTTAAGGTTCCTTGGGAAAGGTGTGAGACGGGCAATACAAACTACATCACCCTGCTGATCGCTGAAGACCTCGGAAGCGGGCGCAGCGAGTGATAGGCGTTGTAGCCCTTGGCTTAAGTGAACGGTAGGCGGCCCCTCCCCGGGTTTCCTCACAACGATTCAGTCCTTCAAACGGCCTGCGTGGTCTATAGGACTTGTGCAACTCATTAGGAGTCCTGCAGGTAGCTGAGTGAACACTATTGTTATAGGCGCTAGCTACCTTAGGGAGCATCTCATCCCAGTTAATCTGCTATGGTCTAATATACATCCTGAGTATCTTATTCATTTGCTCAGTCTCACCGTTAGCCTCTGGATGACGGCCCGATGACATCAACAACTTTGAGCCATAGACTTTCATAAGCTCCTACCGATGCTGACGAGTAAACCGCGTGTCTCTATCACTAACTATGGACAGCGGAATACCGTGCTCGCTTACCCAGGCTTCAAAAAACTTTCCTATGACTAACTATGTGCGTGCCTCAGAGGGCAAAGGAACAAAAACTGCATACTTGTTAAAACGGTCTACTACGACCACTAGGGGACCTCTAGCGACTACGCCCGCAATAAAAATGGAATGTTTGCCACGAAGTTGATGAACTCTCTCTCTCTCTCTCTCTCTCTCTCTCTCTCTCTCTCTCTCTCTCTCTCTCTCTCTCTCTCTCTCTCTCTCTCTCT
>BFEA01000006.1:6376647-6392872 GCA_003427395.1 Chara braunii | reverse complement strand
CGAATCCTGAAGACTACCTCCTGCCTCCTGAACTGCACGTGAAGTGTCTGGGAAGTACCTAGGAACTACCTGCAGCCTGCAGGGCGGGCCAGTCCTTTATAGTGCTGGCCCGTCCAGGGGGCTGCTCTTGCCAATGCCAAAACGAGCCAGACCTTGGGGTTGAAGCTCAAACGAAGGTTGTCTTGAAAATAGGCCACAAATGGCCTGAGCTAAAACCCTGGTTTGGTGCCTGAGTTTCGGGGCAGGCCGAACTCATGAGGGCCTGAAAATGGCCCTCAGTTTCAGGGTGAAAAGACTCAGGGCCGGAAAGGCCCTGATTTAGGCTGAAACGACACAGGGCCTATAGGCCCTTGTTGTCAGGCTTTCAGGCTGAAAAATGACACAGGGCCTGTAGGTCATTGTTTTCAGGTTTTTGGCCTGAAAACGTCACGGGCCTGAAAGTGGCCCGTGCAGCCTGTTGCACGTGCGGCATGAAACACCCCCCCGCTCCTTATGAAGTCAAGCCGGGGCGAGGGCGAAGCTGACGATTTGAAGGTGGAACTTGGATGCGGGTGCGACGTGGAGCGGAAGATACCGGCTTGCCTTGCATCTAGTGTTCGTAGGGTGCGAGAACATCTAGAGTTGTTGCTTGGAGTTCCGCACGGGTCAACCAACGGTCAACTCGGTGACTGCAGTACGCAAAGTGTACCAAGTCGTCGGTTGGCCTGTTGTCGTAGCGTCGTTGGGAGATGATGTTGCCGACCTCTTGAAAACCGTCCATAGAGGGTGGGTCTTGGGATCGTCGTCCGGGAAATCGTCATGTTCCGCTGGCGTGTAATGAGTCAACTTGGAGCAATGAAAGACTGGGTAGACGGGCAAGTAGGCGGGCACCTGAATGGTGAAAGAAGGTTCTTCGGTGCATCCCTAGCAGGTGCAACGATCAGCCAAGGGCCCATCCATTTCGGGAGGAGCTTGCGAGAGATATCTTGTTTGAGGCTGAATTTCGCGGCGGAAACCTAAACAAGGTCGCCGACGCGGAATGGACAGGGAAGACGCTGGCGATTGGCTTGTTGGCTCATGCGTTGCTGCGTTTTTGCCATCTGGTCCCGTGCCTTGACAAGGAACTCTTGCATCCGAGGAACGAAGAGAAGATGGTCGTTGCTCTCGGCCGCCCATGCAATGATTGTGTCCTACGAAGAAGTGACTGGTGAGCCGTGCTCGAACTCGAAGGGCCACATCCCGATAGTCGGATGGATGGACAAGTTGTATGCCAACTCAACATCTGGCAGCCGCTTAACCCAATCCTTTTGGTCGGGCCGGATGAGAGTGCAAAGGAGAACCTGTGCGGTCTGATGCGCCCTCTCCGTTTGGCCATCGGTTTGGGGGTGGCGAGCCGAACTTGGCTTGAGAGATGAGCCCCATCGTTTGATGAGCGCCAACCAAAAATCAGACATGAACCGAGTGTCGTGGTTGCAGACGATTTCCTTGGGGTAACCCTTGGTTCGAATCCAACCGGCGTAAAGAACCTCAGCCAACTCCGGTGCCTTGGCATGATGGCGGCAAGGCAGAAACATGGCGAACTTGGTGAGTCGGTCGACCACCGTGAGAATCCCATCCACACCAGTCTTGTGCTTGAGGAACGGCCCGGTAATGTCCATGGCAATTGCTTCCCTTCGGCGCAACGGGACTGGTAATGGTCGCAACTCACCGTACGGACGATGATTGCGGGATTTGCAACGTCGGCAAACCTCGCATGACTCGCAATAGTGTGTGACGTCGTCGAGAAGACCGGGCCACCAAAAGCGTTCGCGGAGTCGACCAATCGTACAATTGACTCCAAAGTGTCCGGTGGCAGGAGCGTCGTGGAACTCGCCAAGAAGCCGTGTGTGCAAGTGTAAATCTCGTGGCACACAAAGAAGATCCTTCCCTTGCGAGTGGATGAGCAAGTACCCCTCTTGGATTCGATAGTGTGATGGCGCCGGATTGGGAGAGGAGCAATTTGCGTACTTGTCGCAAAACTCGGGGTCGACTTGGTAGCCACGGATGAAGTTGTCCCGCAAGTCGTCGTGAATCTCAAAAGTTGAGTAGACTGCGGTACAATGGTCCGAACGCCGTGAAAGAGCATCCGCAAAACGGTTTGACTTGCCCGGAATGTGGTCGGGGAAAAACTCAAACTGGTCGATGAAGGCCATTCAACGGGCAATGGTGCTATTGCTTGGGTTTTGTAGAAGACCAATGGATTGTTATCCGTTACCCATCGGAACTGTCGTCGAACGAAAAGAAAATGCCGCCAACGCTTGAGCGCGTGTACGAAGGCCAATAATTCCTTCTTCCGTGCGTCGTCGATCAAGTGCACGGCGAACACTTTCTTGCTAAAGTACTCGATTGGGTGCCAGTCCACGCCATCACGTTGCTCGAGAACAACACCAATGCCATAGCCGGACGCATCGATAGTGACACTGACTATAGCTTATTATAGATTGAAGAGAGTACAATTAAGAATATAATTGAAGGTAGCTTGGGCCGGCTGAGCATTGTTTCTAAGATGAATGGCTCAGTCCTACGCCCACGCTGAAGATTAAGGTTCAGAGAGATGTGTATAACTTGGATATCTTAAACAGTTCAGGGCGGCCAGAGTGGTCTGGTCATATGCTCAAAGAGGAGAGAAGTAGTTGCGCCCTCTGTTTTGTGTATATCTTGGCTAAGCTAGGCATGTCCCATAAGTTTGGGTGGCCTGACTTTACGCCTTATGTAAGCTGGGTATAAAGGGCTAAATCATTGAAAGATTACTAACTATTGTTTGTCCAGGTTGATTTGGGGATAGTGAGAGTACTTACCTTTGTGGTTTGACTTGCATGTGACTGAGTGAGGCTACTACTTAGTCTGAGTTTCAGTTTGATAGGTAGTTGCTTTAGTCACTCGCCACATGCTAGAGCTATAGGAGTTAGTTTCAATTCCTGCATTTTCTGAGCTAAGTTTTTTTTACTTGGATCAATTATCGCATTTTTGGGATCATTTTTTGTACTTGGCTTTGTATGAATCTTGGCAAGCTACTTTCTCTATGGGAAGCGCTGCCGAAATTTCTACAAATCCAGGGAGTTAGTCAATTATTGACTTGTCAAAGTTCAACTTGTCTTTTCTTTATATCCGACCTAGTAAGAATTTGGGAAGTCTCCCTTTCTAAAAGGAGTGCTGCCCAATTTTTTGCTAATTCAGGGAGTTAGACAAAATTGGATTCTGAGAAGCCAAAGTTATTCTCGAGTTCTGGACGTAGCTTTGTATAAATTTTGGAATAATATTTTTCGAAAGGGACTGCTGCCAAAATTTCTGCAAAACTAAGAAGTTAGTTAAATCTTGTCTAAGTTGGACTCAAACTTGTTTTTGAGTTCGAATCTGACTTAGTATAAATCTGGGAAGTCTTCCTTTCTAAAGGGAGTGCTGCCCAAATTTCTACTAATTCAGGGAGTTAGATAGAATTTAACTTTCCAGAGTTAAATATTATTTCTGCTTTCATATTTGGACTTATATAAATTCTGGAAAGACATTTTTCCTACGGGAAGCGCTGCCGAAATTTCCTTAGTTTAGAGGAGTTAGATTATATTTTGACAGGTGACGATTCTGGCGATCCACCCTGTATAGGGGAGATTTTGTCAGGATCTACCGTTGCTTTGGGCATGGATTAAAGGTAGATTCGGACTTAATTAAATAAAATAGTTTGAGTAAGATCGTGATATGGAGATCATTCTCCATGAACTTGTAGACTTAGCTTGGGGATTGGCCTGTCTTGTGTTACAGGTCTTCTTGATCGATCGATTCAGGATTTTTACCAGCTTCAGTTCGATCCTACGAGGATCATCTTCTGTTATCACTAATAACAGGTCGGTTGGTTGATCGCCGACTTGTCGACTCACGACACAACTTTGCTTACACATGTACCTCAACCTGATTGCCTTAGCCCTGAGATTTGATATGTTTCTTTGAAGGTTTTAACCGGACTTCTTTTAATGACCATTACAAAAAACTTATGAGATTTATGGGAAATTGGACTATGATTGGGGCTTGAGTGTGCGAGGCGTGGTGTGAGTCACAGGGAACAGTAAAGTTGACCACATTGGTGTATGGCAATGTGGCTATTATGTGTGTCTGTGTTTTATGCAGGTTAGTATTTTGGAGCTTGGTATATGAGCCATACTTTGGAGGCAGTGAGAATGACAACCATATATCGCACGATCTGCATACCTGATGGGTTTATGTTTCCCCTTCTTTTGTTGTTATCTCGATATCTGATTTGATATGTAAGTGGTGGAATGTTTATTTATTTATTTATTGGATGATTTTGCTTGTTAATTTTATAGTTGGACGTTGTAGTCCGTGGCAGCCGTCAAAGTCAAACCCCTTGACTTTCTCCCAGGCTCGGAGTGAGACTCATCTTCAGGGTAGTAAGGAACGACTGCCACCACAGGTACGGACCTGTGTACCACCCACTCTGCACAGAGTGCAGAAGAGGGTGTGTGATTTTCAACCGCGCATGACGGTTGTCCAGCGTCGAGAGATTAACCCTCAAGGCGCGTGTCAGCCGACACTTGAGTGTCGAATGCGACCCTCGAGATTAACGAGGACCGTGCGAGTATGGGTATTACATAGTACGCCATTATTGCGACCGCACGGTTTTATACTAAAGTCTCGCGCGCGACGCCTATCCGATTTCTGCATCAGAGAGTTATGGGTTGGCTACCGAGGGGCTAGGAGCGTTGTCGCGTTGTTTGTGTTGTGTCGTTTCGTATGTGTGCGTGTGTGTGTTTTATTTTTGTGTTCGTAAAAGTGGTGTGCGCGTGGTGTGTGGGATGCGTCCTAGTCGACCGGCGACGGACCGCGCTTGGGACCTCGGCCCCCCAAGATGCTGGTTCGCGTGCGGGCCCGATAGAGGTGTACTACCGCGCGTACCCCCTATGCTACAGCGAACGAGAAACGCCCTCGGCTGGTCCACCTCTGCGATTGCAACTGATTAGCTTTCGTACTGTGGACTGGTAGCTCGACGGGGATACGCCCACCGAAGGGAGGTGACAGCTCCCGTAAGGTGGAGGTAAGTCGTGTCTCGCATAGGCCCTATCCTGTCGTAGGGGCTCGCGAGAGGTATGGCTGGCGCACTTGGCCGAAGCGGCTTGCGGAAGCTCCATACATATTCGCGACGAGGATTTAGACCAACTCCTGCGTGACGTGGCCGGGAGGGTCCCGCGCTGCCATGTGCGGTGCCGGACAGATGCGCTCGACAACGGCTCCTTTATCCAAGCTTCAATGCGAGAACCGGCCATTTGACTTCGACGACAATGCGCGGACTTCCTTTTTGGCTCTCAAAGCCGCATTGCTATCTGCGCCATCCAATCTTATGGAACCCGTGTCTGACTAGCCTGTTTTTAATAGGATAATAACATATAGCCAAATTATAACCTTGGGTTCCAGCATGTGCGAGGCTTTGAGCCAGACCCCCTGAACTTACAGAAGGATCTAACTCTCTGCCCAATTCATTTCTCTTTGAACCATCATGTGCGTGGCATTGAGTCAAACCCCCTGAACTTATAGAAGGGTCTGCCCTTTTGCCAAGGATTACTCTCTCAAAATAAAAGCAGGAAGAGACTGAGCCACCTGAACTTATAGAACAGCTCAGCCCCCTCGTTCAGAGACAAGGAAACTTAAGAAACCCCCAAAAAAAACAAGGCAATTCAGGGTACCTAAACTTATAGAGCGCCCTGAGCTCCTGAAAATCAACCACAATCAAACCCTCGCAAGTCAGAGCAGTCAGGTCACCTAAACTTATAGAGCGGCCCAACCCTCCATTCAACCCACAACACCGAGTCTCCCCAAACTTATGGGGACTTCCCAGTCACCAGAGCAATCAGACCCCCTAAACTTATAGAAGGGTCTGTCGCTCCGTGCAAACCAAAATAAAACAAAGCGCCGGGTCTCCCCAAACTTATGGGGACCTCCCAGCCTCGATGACCCAGCCAAATCCTCAATCAAAACAGTCCCCCGTCCTGCCTTTCCCAGATGAAGTTTCTGTCAACAGTCTGCCTTCATACAATCAACAAAGTTGAAGCTGAGCTTGCTCAAACATTCCTTTATTTAGTCTGATTCATATCCTGAAAGTCAAACCCAAAGTCAAATACAGGATACACGCAATATACTCAGTCAGCACATAGAAGGTAGTACAGATAGGGGCTATAACTGGCCTTATAGAGAGAAAAGCAATGGTTACCTGTCAGTTCCCTGTCTCCAGAACTCCTCCTGAATTCCGGCACAGCTCCCGCAATCGGTGGGGCGAACCTCCCACAGAGGCCTTGGCGCGGACTACGGGTTGCAATCCCGCCTGCCGCCTTCCTCTCGTAACCAACAGATTAGACTTAGAGTGAGAAGGGCAGATAGAGAAAGGTTTTGAGACTCTCAGATCCAAGGAGGGTGCGCTCAGACTCGCGGGAAAGGGCCTTGTTATCTTCAATCGCCTGAGGGCCCCGCAATGGCAGCCAACGTATCAGCTTGATCAAGCCTCTGAAGTCAAACTGCCAAAGTCGACCTCCTGGCGACCTCCCAAATTGCAGCACTAACCCGCTAGTTGCCTGGTCTGATCACCTCCCCGAGCCTCAGCAGCTAAGTCTGTACCTCAACAATTCACCCCTTTTACTATTCTGGCTTCACCCGACAAGTACACAACCCCACAACAGCCGAATTGCACAGCATATCGCAACAGTACTTAGCGGAATACAGCAGTCTTACACAGCCTACTCGTAACCGCAGGTGCGTGAAGTAGGTAAATGCCCGTCTGAACGCACTCACCCTACCGCAGGCTCGCGTCCCAAAGTGCACTGATCCTACGTCAGCCTGCACTCTCGTGGCTGGCCTGCTGCAGCTGGCACAACATGCTGGGCACACTACTGCCGTGTGTTGTAGCTGTAAATCGCTACAACAGCACATAATCACCAACTACGGTCGTTGTCGTGCCACATAGCTGACACACGGCAAGACGAAGCCAACACTGATACCCAGCAACAGTCGCAGTAGTTGCCGAAACACCGCCCCCAGTAAATGCGCAGCAGAAGGTGCGACCCTACATAGATGTACTTCAACAGACCCGAGTTTAGCAGAAACTGCAACAGGTACAGATGGGGTTCCCGCCCGGAGACCAGCCCTCACGACAAGGCACAGGCCGGCCTACTCAGACTACCGTAGTCAGTACTTCTTCTCATCCGAGTTTCTGCTGACAGCACGCTCGCTCGCCCGGCTGTGAACCGCTCGGTCCTGCTCTCCCTCTTTTCCTGAGCACACGGGCACTCTACATTCGTGCACACTCGTTCCGCTACGTGCTTACATCCTCCCGTGCACCAACATCCTCCTACTCTCGTCCCTGCCTTCGATGGTCATACATGCTCAGCACTGCAGTCGCCCGGTAAGTCTCCAATCCGCTCGGTCGCTTAATGAGCTAGTACCCACTATCTCGCCGCCTGCTTAACTTCTCGGCCCGTGCTTCCTGGCAGGTAGGATACATAGCTCCCCCATTTCCCCCGCACGGATCTGGCTGTCCTCACTTCCTGGTGGTCACGGATGCGCTGACCAGGTAGATCGCCACTCGCTCCCCTTCACCCTGAATTCACCATGCGAGCCTGCTTCTCGCCTTTCTCCTCTCGGTCACTCTCGCGCACCCCCTTTCCCTTCTGACCCTCGTTCTACTGATCTAACATTCAAACTGACCCCGCCATCCGATTCGGGGTGATAAAAAACCCCTATCCTGCACTTTTGTTTGCTCGCTTTCACAAGGGACCGATTGACATCTTGATTCCTACTCCCGACATAGCCTCTCTTCCAACATCACTGCGCACTCGTTTTCTCTACTGACTCTCATTCTACTAATTCTCTACTCAATCTAACACTATATCCAGGTTCGCTTGACATAAAAACCCCCGAACTGAGTCTTAGCTCGTCCGTTCCTATTAAGAAACGTGCGAGCTGAACAACCTTCCCTCTCACCGTAATCACGATCCCGTTGCCTTAGCGCACGACTTTCCTTACTAACCTACTCATACACTAACACTCACACTTAACTGAGTACGAATTCGGGGTCGCCTACCCTACGAAAATCGGATCCGAGTCCTCCCCCGCCCAATCCCGTTGGGAAACGAGGGAGGTGGGTGTTTTTCCTATTCTCCTTCCTCTTTGCTCCACCATAGCTCACGGACCCTCTACCTCACCTACCCTTCATTCTACTGTTTTAACGCCAATTCTAACTCCACCATGTAACTCGCCCGGGGCCAAACCCTCGGGATCGCCTCTTCTCTTGCCCGAAACTGACAAGAAACGGGCGAGTTATGAACTCACCCTGCCGCCTCACCGATCTCCTGCCATCGTCTTTTCCGAATGCACCTGGCGCAAATTTGCGCCTACATTCACTTTCACTCCCCTGTCTTCCTATTGTCCCTATCTGCGCCCGTTTCCCCGCTCGTCAGCCTCGCTTTGTCGATCTCCCTTTTTCTTCGCCTCTCCCTCATGCATCGGACGCTAAACCCCGACCTGGTTCATCTCCCCCCCCCGGTACTTTGCTCCGCTTGCCATATCCGCCTTCGACCCCCTCCGCACAGTCCATTTCGCCACTAACTCTAATTCTACTGATCAACTATCACAACTAACACCACCGCTGTGGTCGCCCGGGGCTAAAACCCCAACTTACTTCTTTACCTCGCTCAATTTCATTGAGAATCGAGAAATACCTCCCTTTTCGTTTCTCCCACTCACCTACTCTCCATATCCGACGCATTCCTTTTCTTACTAATTTCCAAAACTACTACCCTATTCGTAAAACTAACAACTCTATCTGATTAGCCCTACTGCAAAACGTTGGAATAGACCTTTCTCCCACCCGTTTTCATCAAGAAACGGGTGGGATCGATACTTTCCCCCCTCCCTCCTTCGCATGTACCTAACGCGGGAACCCATCCGGGTCCATTCGAATCCCCCTCTCGTCTTTCTCCCGACTCCGCCCGCTGCTTGCTGCGCTCCGCTCGCTTTCTCCTGTCTCCGTCCGGCAATGCCCCCGTAATCATCTAGTCGTCGGCCTACTTGTCGCAGTGCCCTGCCCGTAATAACTTCGCCCGTTGCTGCTTGTTGCCTGTCTTCGCTCACCCCCCCCCCCTGGCTCGGCATCCTACGGCCACTCCGGCCCGCTCCCACTTCCTCCGAATGCACCCAACACCTTTTCTCGTCCCAGTTCAACCGCCCCCTCTAACCTTTACCTTGACTATACCCGACCCGACAGCGCCCCACAGCGGCCCGCCCATCAGCCCTCTCCGTTCTCGCATGAACCTGGCGAGGCCCCCGCTCAGGTTCGGCCCTTCGGCTCTATACCCCAGTCCCACAGAGGGAACTTTGCAGGGGCCAGCTACCAGACGACTCGATTAGTCTTTCGCCCCTCTACCCCAGTCCGCCCTCTCGGGTCCCCAACGGGCAACCCACCCACAGGCCATCCCGCAGTTGGGGGCGCGAGCCTACTGCAGGTCCGCGGCACACTGCGGTACCGCTGTGGGCCTGGCCATAGTGCCCCGGACATAGCCTGCCGGCTCACGGGCTTTGGCGGGCACACTCACACTCAAACCTCCCACAACAAACCGTGGACGGTGGTGCCCCCGCAGAAATACCCACGCCATTTCGGTCTTTCTTCCACCTCGTGGGCTAATCACCCACCGATCCCCATGCACATCGGGCCCAGCTCATGCTGTCAATGACGTCATGATAGAGGAATCTCGCCAGCATCCCAACCCACGGACCCGTCCACTGGGGCCCGTACTCAAGGTCCCCGACTATCGCGACGCACATTAAGTCCAGCGTCGCGTCCGAGTCAACGGCACGCCGGAGCAAAAATTAATACACAATTATTTGATATAACATACAGACAAACATCGTGCGTCCCGCTGGCTCGCAACGCCGCGCACGCCTAGGCAGCGCACAGTTGCCCCTCACCGTCGATACCCCACGCCACCACGCGCGCCTCTCACCCTGACGAGAACCTATGCTTTCGCTCACACGCACGCCGTCAGGCGGGCGACGCCGCACTTGCACGACTTGCAAAAAAAACACGCCAAATACCCTTGTAAGGGTATTTGGTACGACACCGCGATCTTCGAGTATCCCTTGATGAAGCGTTGATAGTAGCCAGCTAAGCCAAGGAAGGGACGAACATTTGTGACGTTCTTCGGCTCCGACCACTCTTGGATGGCTTGAATCTTGTCCGACAACGGACTGATGCCCTCCGGTCTCCAACACTCGTCGAAGGTGCTCAAGATGATCCTCCAATGTCCGGCTATAGACGAGAATGTCGTCTAAGTAGACGAGTACGAACCGGTCCAACATCGCACGAAACTCGTTGGTCATTGCCGCTTGAAAGGTCGTCGGGGCATTGGTGAGGCCAAAAGGTATAACGATCCACTCAAAGTGCCCGTACCATGTCTTGAACGCGGATTTGTAGCAATCTTGCGAGCGTATCGAGATTTGATGGTAGCTTGACTTCAAGTCCAACTTCGAGAAGAACTTCGCGCCGCCCAAAGGCTCGAGAAGGTCGTCAATCCGCGGAAGAGGTCCCGCATTCTTGACGGTTCGTGCGTCGAGCTTGGAGTAGTCGATGCACAAGCGAAGAGAACTGGCGCACCGTATGGTGAGCTACTAGGGCAGATCCAACCCTTGTCCAAAAGATCGTCGAGTTGAGCGCAGAGAACAGCGAGCTCTTCCTCGCTCATGCGATAGATGCATCCTTTCGGTGGCATGACACCGGCCTCGAGAATGATCTCGTGGGAGATTGGCCGATCCGGCACCACACCGGTAGGAGACTCGAAGATGTCAGTGAACTCGTCGAGCAGCCGCACCACTCGGGGGTCCGAAGACAAGTCCATAGGTGAAGATTCAGTCGTCGTGGCTGCTCGTAGAAAACATAGGCCTATCTCGTCAAGAGGCCCGAAAAGACTTGGCCGTTACAACTTGGCATCGGATCAAGGAGTGCGGAAGAGGAATGGTACGCGGCACCTCGACGCCGAAGGCATCGCGAACGGTAAGTGTCCGCTGATGGATGTTAACCGTGTGATCCGCACTTGCAAGCCAAGGCATCCCCAAAATAATGTCGAAGTCCGTGTCTAAGACGTCAAACGTCACCGGTTCGCATGCATGAGGTGCGAAATAAACCGGCACAGCTTCAATGTAGCGATCGAGGAGTTGTTGCATCCAACCGTCCGCCAACTTGATAGCCGTCGGGTTTGGCTTCCTTCGAACTTGTGCGCCAAGGCCGACCCTTTGGATAAAGGACTGGCTGATGAAATTGCGAGTCGCACCACTATCCAGCAAAGCATTGCAAGACGCTTGCCCAACTTGGATGCGGACATAAAGGAGCAGTGCGTTGTTATCATCGCACCGCTGCATGTGAAACTCGCAGGCCACCTTGGTAACATACGCAAGGATGTCCCCCACCGCAGCTTCGTCATTCGTTGGCGAAGGTGGTGGTGCATAGAAGGCTAAGTATGCGTGGAGATGGACGGATAGTGCTGCTCATTGTGGTCCCGGCAAGCAGCATGTGGAAGGGAGAGGAAGCCATGCAAAATCCTCGGACGTCAACGGGTCCAAGACCTCTATGCTCAACTTGTGCGTCGATTCCCTTGAAGAACCACTTGAAGACGATGCATTGTTGCTGTTGCCGGATGGAGAAGAAGCCGCACACACATCTTGTCCTTGAGCTTGAGAACCCAGCGAAGAAACGAGCTGGGCAGCATAGTCCTCGTAAGAATATAAGAGAGGACTGTCGACTTTCGCATGTGCCTCAGAATGAAGAGAGGTTGCTCGCGAGGCAACCGGTTCCGAAGGCGTCGGGAGTGCAGCCGCATCACTCTCGGCGGTGCTCACTTTCCTGAAGGGAATTTGCCTTTGACTTGAGTGTGTCACGTTGCGGTGTCGTGCACCGCGCTGTTGCACCACAACCAGTATCGGTACTTAGTACGGAGGCGGTACACGCCTTCTGAGATACCGTAATGTGTCCAAGGCTCTTGAGCCGCTGGTCCGGCCCCGGGGGATGAATTGGTGTGTGTCTTCGGTTTGCCGCATCCTCGCCCTCTGGCGGGGCGGCCACCATCCCGGGCAGCTGCCAATCTGTCTCCTTCATCAGAAGAGGCAGCCTCGTTTGAAGGATCGGTCGCGGTAGTTGCTGCGACCACGGCCACTTTCGGCCGATGCTGACCTCTGCCCTGGCCCGCAGCAGATGAATGGCCCAAATTCTTGGCTTCGATGTTCATCACGATGATCTGCGAGGCTTTATCCAAACGCTGCTCACTTGTGGTGAGCGTCTCCGCAACTTGCGTCAAGGCGTTCTGCAACACCGGACAACTCCTGATGAAGAAGTGCTTGATAGCGACAAATGTCGACGACAAGTTGGGCGTGGATGCCAAGCGTCGGTACTTGGTTATCAAGTCCGTGCTTGGCAGGTCGTTCTCATAGAACCGTTGCAGTTTCTCGGCTGCCTGAAGCTCGGGCGGCTCCACTTGGAACCGCTTATGCCATGCTGCCTTCAGATCAGCCCAGCTGATCTTTGTATGCAGCTCAGAGACTGCGACGTTGTGCATGGACAACATGTTGTCCAGCCATGCCTGGCACGTGCCCCCTGAGCGGGAGTATAAGTATGCGTGCCGGTTCGGGTTGATGACGTGGTGAATGTCCAACTTCAACTCGAACTGCCGCCACCATGGGATCGGGTCTGTCTTCGTTGCATCGCAGAAGATCGGCAGTCCGTCAAACTTTGGGATGCTCTCGCGAGTAGTCGCGGTCGGACTGGCTGCGGCGGCACAAATCTGCTGGTCAATCCGCTGATTTGTCGCTAGAGCGCCGTCCTTGAGAGTCTCGACGTCGATTTCCAAGACGTTGACGCGGTCCGTCAAGTTGGAGGGTCCAGCGGGGGTGGCTGTTGTAGGCTGCTGTTCCAGCCGGCGTACCCGGTCAAGCAGTTCATCGCTAATTCGAATCTGCTTCCGGACCAGGGTGTCCACGCAGAGGATGTCCTCTTGCTGTGCTGCACAGGTGGCGACCAAGTCGCTCACATGTTCGACTGTGGTTGCAAGGCCACGCACAGCGGGGGGGGCACCCTCCTCTTCAGCAGCCACTGCCCATTCGCCGACGATCACCTCGATGTCCCCCTCGCATTCGAGGATTTTGTCTCGGCGTAGTTTACAGCGTTCGTCTGCGGCCTTCCTTGCTGCCTCAGCGTCCTCCTGTCACTGCTGTTCAGCGAGGCGACGCTGTTCCTCTACGTCCTCATCTTCCTTCTTACGTGCGGATGTTGCCGCAGCTGCCCGTTGCTTGAACTTCGCTACCATGTCCAGCATGCGGGCCTCATAGGCCTTGGTAGTCTCGCCTAGCAGCTGATCCATGCCGCTTGTCTTTGAGCGGGTGAGCACCATGCACTGACGTGACGTGCTGCTGCGGTGACTGGTTGCTGACGTGGCACTGCCGCCGTGGCACTGCTGCTGTGTCCTGCTGCCGTGTCCTGCTGCCGTGTCCTGCTGACGTGGCCTGCTGACGTGGCAACTTACCAATGTCGCCGCAGGGGGTACCTGGAGGGAGATAGAGAGAAGACCAGAGGGGACAAAAACATAGGTGGGGAGGGGTGGGATAAATCGCCCAGATAAGGAGCCACTAATCAAAAAAGAAAAGTTTGAACTTTGCCAAAAAATTCGAGAAAAAAGAAAAAAAATACTCGTTTGCGAGTTTAGTAGGCCTCCCGAGTCCCCTGAAGTGCGAAATTATCCATGAGAAAAATTTCAAACTTTCAGACCACAAATGATTTTCTGAAAAAAGAATTCCGAAAATGAAGTATTAATTTTTTTTCGGAATTACTCAAAAGAGAGTACGCGCAGTTGGAGAATGATACCTGCAAGAGGGGTTCCCCTACCGTTTAAAAAAAAAATGGATTTCGGAATAAAAATATTCCGGATTTCCAAATAACGGGAAATTGCAAAAGGAAATCGAAATTTTCGAAAAAGAAGATATTCTGGATTTTCAACAACGAAATTTTGAATTTTCAGAAGAAAAACGAAATCGGAAATTTCAGATGTTGCGCTATTGCGATTTTCCACAACAGAAATAGTGAGAAAACAAAATCGAAGAAAAGCAAAATATTTTGATTTTCGGCAGTGAGGTCAAAATCGTGATTTTGGGGGCTAACTACTGTGCTCTAATCAATTAATCAAAACTAATCAGCTACCTAGTCCCCGCACACGTGTCAGATCAGGTTGTCCTGATTCACGTGCGGTGTTCCGATACCAACTGTAACATGCCCAGTTGGGCGATGTACATAATACACCAAGGATCCACAATGTGATGAAAAGGACTGAATGGACAATGCAGTGCAACTGAAATCTCAACAAGCAGTGTACATCCTGATACATACAAAGTGTGCTTTACAGCGCAGTGGAAGACTTAGATACAAGTCCTGACCTGACCGGGACTGACCTCTTTCACGTAGTACAAGATAGCGCAGCAGAATACGAGAATACTAATGACTAGCCCAATCATACATCATTCTCATCACACGGTGTGAAGGGAGCCTGGCCCTATACAAAGGAGGAGGCGCCAGGTCCAGTTCATGCACAGACGAAGAGGAGAGGATCAGACGGAGAGGAGGAGGGGAGAGATGGGAAAGTCGTCAACACCAAGTCTTGTTACAAGTCCCAAATAATCCCCCGTCAAAATGTCTGAAGTCCAATATCGAGTCTGGATCCAAATGTCACCAAGCTCTCTCTCTCTCTCTCTCTCTCTCTCTCTCTCTCTCTCTCTCTCTCTCTCTCTCTCTCTCTCATAGTCTGCTGACGCAGTGAAGTCAGATAACGAGAGGGTGAGAGGGACATGGTGGACTGAGAAGAGGAAGAAGAAGAACTCTCTCTCTCTCATAAGCCAGGTACTAACCTGTGAAGGTGGCGCTGTGCTGCAGGTACCTTGAAGATGAAGCTGGAGCGATGGCGCTGCAGGTAAGTCCCCCTGGCCTCCGCCCAATCTCGCTCTCTATAGTACTACTCTAGCTGCTATGGCGCCCAGCGCTGAAGACAACAGCTAACGCTACTAGCGCCCAGCGCTGAAGACTACTGCAAACGCTACTACTACTCCTGCAGCGCTCCTCCAGAGTACCGCTGCCGAATCCTGAAGACTACCTCCTGCCTCCTGAACTGCACGTGAAGTGNCGAATCCTGAAGACTACCTCCTGCCTCCTGAACTGCACGTGAAGTGTCTGGGAAGTACCTAGGAACTACCTGCAGCCTGCAGGGCGGGCCAGTCCTTTATAGTGCTGGCCCGTCCAGGCGGCTGCTCTTGCCAATGACAAAACGTGACAGACCCTGGGGTTGAAGCTCAAACGAAGGTTGTCTTGAAAATAGGCCAAAAATGGCCTGAGCTAAAACCCTGGTTTGGTGCCTGAGTTTCAGGGCAGGCCGAACTCACGAGGGCCTGAAAATGGCCCTCAGTTTCAGGGTGAAAAGACTCAGGGCCGGAAAGGCCCTGATTTAGGCTGAAACGACACAGGGCCTGTAGGCCCTTGTTTTCAGGCTTTCAGGCTGAAACGACATGGGGCCTGTAGGCCCTTGTTTTCAGGCTTTTGGCCTGAAATGAAACGTTTTTCACCTTTTAGCAGTAGCGGATGAAGTACCCAGGGTTCGATCCCTAGACCTCACCCTACCCATGTACAGTATCTGTGTAGACCCCGAGAATTGAACCTGTGACCTGTGTATTCGTAGGCAGTTGGTAGACCTGTCGTAGGTCCATAGACAGCAGGGGTTCGATCTGTAGGTCTGTAGCGTAGGAGTCTTAGTGAGTTCTGGAAGCTTAGCTGTAGACCTTCTAGAAGATAGGCAAGTGGGCAAGTGGTCAAGTGGCGAGGCAAGTGGTGGACTAAAACGCAGTGCAACAGCAGTACAACGTCGGTAGGATGGCGGTGAGTCCACAGTCAGTCAGCGGAAGGTCCAGTCAGTCCCAGTCCGGTCCAGCAAGTAAGACAGGGGGACTGTGAGCACCAAGGGCCGATGGCAAAGGGCAGACCAACGAGTTTCTGAAGTATAAATCAAGAGGAGCGCCCAGCCATTCATTCATTCTGGCGTGAGCCATGCGGAAGCGCTGCCACAGCGACTTGTGCAAGGAGGTCTGCAGATGAGCCCGGAGGACGCAGTGGGCAAGAGAGGAGGAGTTAGCATAG
>BFEA01000006.1:6353188-6365585 GCA_003427395.1 Chara braunii | reverse complement strand
GTGTGTGCTTGTGTGCGTGCTTGTGTGCGTGTGTGTGTGCATGTGTGCGTGTGTGTGTGTGTGCGAGTGCGTGTGTTTCCAACTTTGAGCGAAGTAGTAGTTGTACATAGCAGCGTAGAAGTCAGTCGAGTAGCTTGAGTGTCGAAAACAGGCGTCGACTTTAGAGTAGCGTCGTCGTTGACTCTAGAGTAGCAAAAAGTAGCGCAGAGTAGCTCAGTCGAGTAGCTTGAGTGTCGAAAACAGGCGTGGACTCTAGAGTAGCACAGAGTAGCGTAGAGTAGCTCAGTCGAGTAGCTTAGAGTGTCGAACAGGCGTCGGCTCTAACTCGTCGTCCAGTACACCTGCCCTCAAGTCGGCAGTGCGCTTGCCCCAAAAAGTAGTTTCTATACATTGTAGGGGCGCTGGACTGGTAGCGCGTCACGCGCAACCCCGGTACCGTGTGCGGTAGGGCCGGTAACACGCTTTGGTACCGCCGTTGGCGCGTGGGCCAGGTACAGGCCCTGGCGCGGAGCCGCCCGCGACGGTTCAACTTCGAAGAGCAAACGATCAGCAGACGATCGGGACCGTCGCAGAGTGTAAAATCGCAGGGCCCCGATCGTCTGCTTGTCACGGGCCGAAAATTAGTGATAGTTATATATGTAGGGATGACTTGGCTCTTGCCATGCCTACTCCTGACCCCGACATCCATAAAGTCGATGCACACAGAGTCTCCAGGTCCTGATGGGATAGGCAAGGGTCTGAGAAGACCCAATGGGGCTCGCGTCGTTAGTTTTGTTGCGCTGGCATACCTTACAACTACGCACATACTCTATACAATCAGCTTTCATGCCAAGGCCACGTGTAGGCACGTGTCAGGTTGGCTAATGTCTTTTGCCAGCCAAAGTTGAAGCGCCAAGGCCAAGGCCACCGCACGTGCGCGCGCTCTTCTATGTCGTGACATTCCCCTAAGATCAAACTGCGGATCTCTTCGCTGTTGGGAACGTATAGCCGATCTACGACATTTGTCTTCTCAAACAGTAACCCATTAGTGGTACGGTAGTCAGACTAAGTGGCTGGGTCCTCCTTGACTCTCTTTAGTAGGTCACTATAGATAGGGTCCTGAGGTACGCATCTATGACTCCTTGGTGTAAGTCTGACCCTACATCCAGATAGTGAACTAAAGCTCCAAAGTAGTTGGCTCTTCTACTAAGGCCGTCTGCAACCACATTATACTTCCCTTTAACCGGCTTGAGCTCAAAGTCAAACTGATCTATCTCTGCAGCCCACCTAGAAAGCTTAGGTGTCATCGTGGCTTGCAATTTCAGCCACCACTATTTCTTGTGGTCGAAATAAACTTCGAAGTGCCTCCCAAGCAAGCAGTGTCTCCAATGGTCTAGTGCTTGCCTGAGAGCGTAGAGTTCCCTCTCATAGGTGGATGTTGTTACCTTCTTTGAAGGTAACCTAGCGGACATGAACTCTACGGGTCTATACCCATTGCCATCATCTTGCTGTAAAACAACACCAATACCGTATTGACTGGCATCGGTGGTGACAAAAAAAGGATAGGTCAGCTACCTTGAGGACTGGGTACTCTATCAACACCCTCTTTAACTTCTTCAGGGCCGATGTGCACTCTGGGTCCCACTTCCATATTGCCTCCTTCTTTAGTAGTCTGCTGAGGGGAGCGCCGATTGCAGAGAAGTTCCTCACAAACTTCCTGTAATAGTTAGCCAATCCTAAAAACGACCTCAACTCCGTGAGTGTACGAGGAGTTGGCCAATCTCTAATCGCTGCGATCTTGTCGTCCTCAGGTTTTATGCCATCACCATCTTAAAGGTGGCCCAAGTACAAAATCTTTGCCTTGGCCCACTCACACTTCTTTGCATTGATTTTGAAGTTTGCTTCGCGCAACTTTTTCAAGATCTGCCTCAGATGAGCCTCGTGCTCCCAGAGGGTTTTGCTAAAAATCAAGATGTCATCTAAATAAACAACTATGAATCTGTGAGTGGCGGATGGCCTAGTGGTTAGGGCACCGGTTGGAAATGCACATTGTGGTCTGAGGTTGCGGGTTCAAATCCGCAACCTCGTGCATATGTTGCCGACGAGGCATTAGGTTGATGCACTACCACTCACACACTGAGTGTGCATGCTCCCAGGAGTACGATGTATGCATGGTGCGGCAGTTTGAACTGGAGATCCACCCGCCAGGGTGCCCATCATTCGCTGACCCCCAATGGCGCATTCTGATCCCCGTAACGGTTGAACGTGTGCCTCCCCTTGGGGTTGTTGCAGGCCATGGGGGGAGACGGCTCCGGGAAGGGGCAGACCCAGTGGTGAGTATCCGTGAGGGGTAAAGGGTTCGCTCCCTTCCTAGTAGAGGATCCCTAACCTCTCGCTGCGCCTGGTGTCTGGGTGCTAACGCCTCTCGGCTGGGCGCTTCGAGGGGGATACAAGACCCCTGTATTCGGGGTGGGTGCACCCTGACGCTTGCGGCCCGATAGTGCCGGTTTGGGCCGATACTCCCGGGGGTGCGTGTGAGGTTGAGCGCTCCTATTTTGAGAGAGTGGGTGTGTCCCACTGCGCCGACCAATGGGTTGAACCCGGTCCGCGAAGCCCGCTGTCGGACATCCTTCCCTGGGTAATCTCCCCGACACCACACAACCCTTAAAAAAAAAAAAAAAAAAAACACTATGAATCTGTCTAACCACGGCCTAAACAAATCATTCATACAACGCTGGAATGTGGTCGGTGCGTTGGTTTGTCCAAAGGGCATTACTACAAACTCATAGTACCCATATCTAGTCATGAAAGTCATTTTGTACTGATCATCAGGGTGAACATCTATCTGATGGTATGCTGACTTCAAATCCATCTTTGACAAGTACTTGCATCCCCGCACCCGATCCAATAAATCATTTATATGGCGCAATGGTTTTGCATTATTTATTGTGACGACGTTGAGACCCCTATAGTCAATGCACATTCTAAGCTCTCCCTCTTTCTTGGGAACGAAGAGAACAGGTGCTCTAAATGGAGACGAATTGGGTGTAATCCACCCCTTCTCAAGGAGCTCATCTAATTGCTTGCGCAACTCCTCCAACTGTTTGGGAGACATTCTATACACTGCTCCTTTCAAAGTCTTACTGCTAGGCTCTATCTCAATACGGTGTTGGATAGGACGCGAGACTACTCCTGATGGAGCCTCTGATAGATTTGCGTACTCTTCTGACAACTTGGCAATAAGTGGGCTGGTTGGTTCCTCTTTCTTAGGCTCAGTGACCGGCCTAACATAGGCCACAAAGAGTTGTTCTTCTAACTGCTCCTTCCTCACTAGTCGCTGGAACACGGGAGCACTGAGACAACAATGTGCCAGCGGGTTATCTACTCCTGACACGTGGAACAGGCGGCTTGTCTTAACACCACCTGAAGGACTAGGAAGTCTACACTCATGCTCTATTAGGTGTAGTATGGCTCTTGCTGCCTCTCCCCAGTCCATTCCTATGACCATTTCAAACGGGAGATTGTCCTCAACGAAGAGATTCAGGGAATGGAAAACTCTTTCAACTTTCCCATCTTCCTCTAGGCGAAAGTACGCTTGGACTCCCTCAACGTAATCCTCGATTCGCATCGTGCGATTGTCTGCGAGGATACTGACTATGGGCTTATCTAGCTTTTGGACTTCAAGTTGAGCTTAAACTTCTTCAACGCTTTACAACTAATATAGCTACGGGTGGCCCCACTATCTATAAGGGCCCCTACCTTGCCTCAGAAAATTTCTACATCTACCAATACTAGTTGCCCTTTCCCATCTTTCTTCATCTTGGCCCAAGCTGGCATCCTTTCCTTCAACTCTTATGCCAGTCCTGTGAGGGAAGCGCCTAGAGAGACTCTAACAAAAGCAATCTTTGAACAACTAACTAGGCGCTGGCCAGCAACCTCTGTCATAGACACATGTGGGTTGGGAGTTTCTATCTGGCATGCGCACTCATCTCCACATGGTCTAGAGGTAACGGCAGTTGCTACCCCTACCGACGGTTGCCTTCTGCTGCCTCTGCAGCAGCTCGCCGGACATCCCTGTATTTTGGGCAAAATTTTATGATGTGCCCAGGATCACCGCAATAAATGCACTGATCCGCATCATCCTCTTCTATCAAACAGTCTGCTATAAGCCAAACGATTCCTAGGGTTTGCCCTGAGGTAGACCAGGGTGCCATTCACCCCTCCTGGGAGGTGACCGATTAGAACGTGGACGGTTTCATGGGGGACCTTGACCCCTTCCTCCCTCTTGGCGGTTTCCCCTGCTGCCAAACCCCTGGTCGCCCTGTCCTCCACCACCAGAGGCCTGGCCCCCTTGGCCCCGGCCTCTCCCTCTTCCTTGCGGCCTCCCTCCAGCCGCGACAACAACATAGGTCCTCCCCTGACCCTCACCGCTGTCCTCTTCGTCGAGGCCCCACTCAATCTTATTGTATGGGACCTCTTTTAGACCACCCTCATCTAAAGTAAGGATCAGATGATCCTTGGCCTTGACTTGGCCCGAGATGATCAGACCTTTACACTTTTTCCTTTTAACGAGGCCCTTGTGCCAGAAAGTGGTCACTGGCATAGACTGGGCCGCATAAGCAACGTCCCTACTAAGCATATCGTAAGTCATATTGGGCTGTTGCTTTTTATCGAATAAATGCCCGTGCAAAGCTCCGGGCATGGCGCGATACAACAGTTGGACGAGTTGGGGCTCAGTAACCCCATGTCCAGGGACAACGACTAACTCATCCATGGCGGCCTTGAGTGCTCTTGCACTTTTCCACTGTCACGAGTGGATTGTTTGCAGTTTGTCTGAGGCCCTAAGGCCCCTAGTGACATCTGCAAATCGTTCCCGGAGGGCGGTATGAAATTCTCTCAAGTGAGTATGGAGGAGTATGTGACCATATCATTGTTACAGTTGGCGGCACGAGCAAACGACCTAGCAAAGCTGGCCGCTTCATCCGTCAACGCCTGGAATGCCACGAGAACATGGTTCTCAGGCTTGATAAGCTGGAGGTGTATATAGGATTTGATATTGGCTTCTCAATTATCAAAATCCTCTCCCTTCTTCCTCTATAGGGCTCAGGGAATTTGGCTTTGATGCGTTCACAATTGGGTCGTGGCTCTTCCTCTTTTGGGGCCGCTAACCTGGATGGCGCCTGCGCAAAACCTCTATGTGGCAGCATGCAATTCAATGCCCGCACGCATCATCGTATCCCTTGCAAACTCTTTAAAACCTAGGCGCATGGATTGTAACGCAATATCATGGTCTCTCAAGTAGCGCAGCTGCTCTCGTTGGGCCCTCAAAACCACCTCCATATTCTGCGAGAGAATGTCTACTTTCCTCTGGAGGTCTACTTGCGTTGCCAATTGCCCCCGTTGTTCTTCAGCGGCCTGTGACTCTTTTTCCATTGTCTCTGCCGCCTCTAATCGCCTCCTCCTTTCCCTTGTAAGGCGCAACTTCCACTCTAACTTCTCCTCCTCCAAAGTCTATAGGCGCAAGGGATTTCCTTATGCTTCCAACTCCTTTGCGAACTCCTCCCTCTCTGCCTGAGGGACAAGCAATAGTGCTTCTTCTTCCTCTCCCAAGGCCAGATTGGCCACCCACTCATTCACCATCTTCTCTATCTTTGCCTTTGTTTCTCTTGTGCCACTGGACTCCCCCCTCTCCTCTCTTCTTACATTTCTCTGCAAGGGTTCCTCCACTTCTTCTTCTTCTTCTTCTTCTTCTTCTTCTTCTCCTTCTTTTGCTTCTGCTTCTGCTTCCACCGCCTTCAATTTCTCCTCCTGCTCTTTCTTCCATTTCTTCATCTCCTCTTCCATCTGTTTTTGCTTGGCCTTCTGCTCCTCCATCAAGGCCAGCATCTTTGCCTACTTTATGAGCTCTTTCTTCTCCATCTTTTCTTCTCTCTTTTAGCACGGTTGCGGCTTGCTCTTCCTGAGCCTTGCTATATGGGGTGGTATTTGTTCCTGTACGCGTGGTCACCATGGTGAAAGATGCACAACCAGGGAAAGTTCCACTCCTCACCACTTAAGACTTCCACCCACCAACTGATTGACTAACTGACCGACTCTCTAAAGGACTACAAAATCCTCTCCTTCGATCCAGCTAGGTTACCACAACCGACAGAAGCTTTCGCCACCACTATCACCGAAACTTTCCAGATCCCAGTGCACCATGCACCAGCGATCAATCCCACCTGGCTTTCTCTCTAGATCACACCCTGTCAACTAGGGTCTCTAGCCTGACCTACTTCTAAGGCTGTCACTGTAGGACTCTATTGCTGATTAGGAGGCATTTAACTCCTCAGGAATTCTTTAACGTCACAGTCAGGTTGATGTGATCAGCGAGTCCTCTCGACACTTAAACAGGTGGTTGTACAGCCTGCAGCTCGGATTTTGGGCCTACCATGCCACGCTAAGCACCCCACCGGTCTGTACCGGTCCTTGGGAGAGTTAGGCCTCCGGGACGTGTCAGTTGTCAGACATGGACTTGAGCCCTACTCAGCCCGTGCAGGTTTGGTCAACGCAGCTCTACAGACCACATGCACAGAGTCCTAACACCTGGACAAAAGTGACTCAATGCAAAAAGAAGAGAGACAGACTCAGCAAGTACCAAAGGGTAAGTGCACATCCATAGAGCGAGGGGATAGGCTAAAGGCTTGGCAAGATTATACCAACTCCAGCTTGGTCAAATCTTGGTCAACGACCTTGGTCAACGCTGGTCAACGGCTGGTCAAACTTGGTCAACGCCTTGGTCAACCCCATCGGTCAACTCTTCGACCTTCGGCTATGGCCCCCAACCCTTCTCCTTTGCCAACCTCTCTCTCTTCTCCCCGGTTCTCTCTTCTTCTTCACCCACTTGGCTATGGTATCTTCCTTCTCCCTCGTCTCTCCTTCCTCCTTCTTCCTCCTCTCTCCTTCCTCCTTCCTCCTCTCTCTTCCCTTCTTCGTCACTTCATTCTTCTCCTTCCTCGCAAGGTCCGAGCTTGGCAGCTATGCCCACCGCTTCCTTCTTTGAGGCTGCAAAACCAATCTTCTATCGCTCAACTCTCTCTCTCTCTCTCTCTCTCTCTCTCTCTCTCTCTCTCTCTCTCTCTCTCTCTCTCTCTCTCTCTCTCTCTCTCTCTCTCTCTCTCTCTCTCTCTCTCTCTCTCGTTCTTTCTTCTTCCGTCGTCATCGTCTCCTTCCTCCTCAAACGCTGCAGCTATGGCCGCTCCTCTCTTCGATTTGGCGCAGCGGCCTTCTTCCCCAAGGTGGCGGGTTCTCTTTCGCAGCGGCAGTCTCGTCACGTTGCGGCTTCTTCTTCAACCGGAACAGCCCTCAGCAACGAGCGTGGCAGTCTTCAACGATGAGCATAACAGCGGCGCCCAACGGCCTTCGATAGCGGGCAGCCCGCAACGAACTCCCGCAAGATAGCCTCAGTGGCGTGTGGCAGCAACTAGCGCAGGAAACGATAGCGCGCGACAATAATGGGCGAGAGTGGGGCGTGAGCAGGCAACGAGCGACGGCGCACGTTACCAGCTTGGCGCACAGCATGCACTAGGTAGCAACGCGCAATGTGGCTAGCGTGAAAAGCATGTGTGTGTGAAGAACTGGCGCGCGGTGCAGCGACGACGCGCGGGGAGCAACGGGCAGCAGCGCGTGACGACGAGCAGTGTGTGCTGACGTGGCGCGTAGCAGGGCGCCCCTCTCCTCCTCTAGCAACGACGCACGACCAGGGCGCAGAGTGCCCGTCCTCTCTTTGCGGGTCAGCAGCAGGCGCCCGGTGATGACATGGCGCCTCCTCTTTCTCTCTAACTGCTGCTGACGTGGCGCAAAAATGGCGCCTCTCTTTCCTTCCTCCTGCGGCGCAGCGGCGCCTACGTGGATCACCTCGTTCTTCGAGCGATGTTGATGATGGCGACGACGATGACGATCAGAACAGTGGGAACCAGCTCCGATACGAATGCAATCGGACTTGTCTTCTTCGATACTCAGCGTGCATGCAAAAGATGACAATCAAGTTGGCGACTTGCGCCCACACAAAGCTCAAAGATAACGAAGCCAAGAACACAGTTCAAATTCAACTTGTGTCGATCGGCAATGGCCGATCGCTGTACTCTTAGCAACTTGTTCGCACACACACCCTGGATCTCCCTGGATATCCCGCACACATATACACAACACACTCGTACACACACACGCGCACACACCTACTAACTCTCTATCCCTAAGCTATGGAAGCTATGGCTGCCTTCACTACCACTAACACACAAGCGGCTATGGCGCGTCTTCCTCCTCAAGCCCACTTCTCCTACGGGCACCTGCAGACCTCCGCACACAAGAAGCTCAGGCAGCGCTTTCGCACGGCTCACAGGCAGAATCAATGAACGGCTTGACGCTGCATCTTTATTTATACTTTGGATTGTCAAAGGTCTGCCCTTGGACCCTGGGCCCGGGGTGCACACAGTCCCACATGGTACTTGTTGAGTTGACAAGGTGCAACCTGGGACTGGTACCGCTGACTGGGCTAGGCTAGACTGCCCACTTGCCCACTTGCCTACGGACTGCATCCCCACACTACGAAAGGCCACTTCCGGATCTTCCGGAAGACTGTGGACTTGGCCCTTCAGAACCGTAGCAACTACGACCTTGACCTTTCGATACCGTAATAGCTACGAGCTTGACCTTTCGGTACTGTAGCAGCTACGACTTCTACCGCTGCTAAGACTTCTAATCTACAGACCTACTGTTCGAGACCCGACGACCACCCTTCCCTTCAGCAAACAAACAGGTGACTTTCAACACACAGGTCGCAGGTTCAAGCACACACGGGTCAACTGGTATTGTACATGGGCAAGGGCAACGTCTGGGGATCGAGCCCTGGGAACTGCACCTGCTACCGCAAGGTGAAAACCGTTTCACTGACAGTCCTTTGGCAGATAATACATGATGCTAATCAAAGATACTGTAGGCTTGAGAAAATTATTATTTGCTAATTTTGCTCAACATCTCTTGTATAAAACAATCCAGCATGCCTTGTTTCCGACAAGCTTAGCCGTAGAACCAGTGCCAGGCTAGAGAAAAGCACAGTTTGGCCATCTCGTTCAATAGCTCAGTATGGAAGAAGCACGGATCACCGGCGCAACGTGCAGGCGGGAGGGCACATGCAAAATTTCTGACGTAGTATAGGCACATGATCCCAGCTGAGATGGGAGACTACTGTCTTCAACCCAGTGGAACGGCCAGTCATTATAGCTGTATTGGGGGCAATTTTCAGTCTAGATACCAGGTGCTCTATTCTCGTGAAGACAAGAGTGATGTGCGATCTCGATGGCAGCCATATACGAGAGGTGCCCCCCAGCTGGGATCACGCGTCTACCCAACCAACTGGCGTGCTGCAAGAGCCTGAATACCCACACATGGGAATGTCTAATTTTGCCTCTAACGAATATTCAGGCCCACCTTCACTTAGGGCGGGCACTTGGCTTGCTGGGGGCCTAAGCCCAGATCATGTGATGTCTGATAGGGCCCCTTGAGGGCTCGTTCCTCACATTCCATCCCCCTTAGCTTTGAAAGTACGCTGAGATGCTTCATGCTGGTGCCTTCCCCTTTAGCTTCTTCTCATAATGTGCCACGATCTGAGGAGCTGTCTTGATAAGTTCCTCTCTTGAAATCCATCGATCTTCCTTCGGATCAGTATGATGCCTGAAATGTACTCTGTACTCCCTTGCAGGTTTAGGAGGTATTCCCCAGCCAGGTGGCTTGGGAACTGGCGTGTCTATGTGATCCAGAATGTCGCCGACGTCCACGTGGCCATCGATGGTTGGGGGCAGCATAGATCTCCGTGATGGGAACTGTGCTGTCTCAGCGAAAGGTGCAACCTTGGAGGCGTGAAAAACAGGGTAAGTGCGTAGTTGACCAGGGATATGAATGACGTACGAGGGACCATCCAAATCATTCCCCACAATGTCTAAGACTTCCCAGGGACCGAAATACTGAGGCATTAGCTTCCTAGAGATGCCAAACTCCTGTCCCAACTCACTAGCCTTGACCCAGACACGTTCCCCTACCTGAAATGTGGATTGTCAGCGACGCTTGTTCTCAGAAGCAATCATGGCTTGCTGAGATTTCTTGATGTGTTCAACAGCCTGCTGCAACAATTTCTCATACTGGACACCAATTCAATGGTTCCAGGACTTACAACAGTTCGGTTTTTAGGCAGGAGGAAGTCTTGAGCAGATATAGGCTTTCATCCCAGATGCAGCTGATTCGGACTGACGCCGGTGGTGTTATGTACAACATTGTTGTACAGACTGGCGATGAGAGGTAATTTTTCATCCCAATCATCCTGGCTGGGCTTGATGTAATGCCTCAGCAGATGCTGCACCACTCGGTTCATCTGTTCAGCCTGGCCATTGGCTTCGGGATGATTCCCGAAAGTCATCTGCAGCTGGCTGTGCATCTGTTCAGCGGCCTTCTTCCACATCTCACTGGTAATCTCTATCACTAACAATGGTCCTTGGCAGTCCAAGTCCCGCACCCTGTTGTCCATTAACAACTTGATGACGTGCTTAGTCTTGGCAGTCTCTGGCATGGCAATTAGTCTAGCATATTTAGTAAACCTATCCACTATGACGAAGATGTGCCTCTTGCCATTCTTGCTGGTCACGAGAGTATCCATGAAGTCCATGGAGATTCTCTGTCCTGGGCCAGCAGGAATAGGTAGAGGCTTGAGTAACCCAAGCGGAGCTTGAGTTCGCGACTTATCCCACTGACTGACCTGACAGGTCTGTACGTACTTCTTTGCATCGTCTAGCATGTTAGGCCACCAAAACCGTTGTACTAAGTTAGCACTAGTCTTCCGTTACGCAAATCTTCTCTAGATGGAACAACTAATCTTTTAAACCCTGCCTTCTCAAGAAAGAGCAACCCATCCACCATCACAAACTCGTCAGTGGTGGCCTTGTCTTTGGCCTGCAATTTGTTGATGATGTCCATCGTGATGGGATCTTCCTTGTAGGCTTCCCCCAAAGATCGGGTCACGTCGTCAGATAAGCCAAACTCATACATCAGCGCACCTAGGCAGTCTGCCCTTCTAGGCAACGCATCTGCAACCTTGTTGTACTCTCCCTTCACATAGTCTAGTTTGAAGTCATACTCATCTATGACTTCAATCCAGCGTTTGAGTTCATTAGAGAGAACTGGTTGGGTCTTGATCCACTTGAGGGTCTGATGGTCAATTCTCAAATAGAAGAACCTCCCTGACAGATAGTGCCTCCACTGGACAAGTGCTTTGTGGAGAGCATAAAATTCCCTTCCGTAGGTGAACTTTGCCAACTTCTTTCATGGCATCGTTTTGCTCATGTACTTGACCGGTCTCAACTTTTTCCCTTCCTGCTGAGCCAGCACTGTGCCAATGCCATATTGGCTTGCATCAGTGGTTACAATCAATGGCCTTTGCGGGTCGTGTACCATGAGAACCTCATGGTGTGTGAGAGCATGCCTCAAACGCTTGAAAGCTGCCTCACACTCGTCGGTCCAGTCCCATGGTGTGTCAAGTCAAGTTAGATCACTCAAGGGAGATGCGATCATACCATAATTCTTTACGAAGATGCGGTAATAACCACACATCCCCAAGAATGATCTGACCTCGGTCACAGACTGGGGTCGTGGCCAGTCACGTATGTCAGCCACCTTCGCATCTTCGGGCCTAATACCATCCACGGATACTTCATGACCCAAGTACAAGATTCGAGTGCGACCGACCTCGCATTTCTCTGTGTTTATCTCATACTTGTGCTGCCGAAGGAGTGAAAGTACGTTGTCTACATGCTAAGCATGCTCCTCGACAGTTCTACTAAAGATAAGTATATCGTCGAGGTACACGACAACTAACTTATCCAAGGAGTTATGGAAGATCCTATTCATGGCGTGCTGGAATGTACCCGGCGCATTGCAAAGGCCAAAGGTCATCACCACAAACTCGTACAGACCGCGTACCTGGTCTGAAATGCGGTTTTGTGCTGGTCCTCTGGTCTTATGGCAATTTGATGGTAGCCGGATTTTAAGTCTATCTTTGTATAGTACTTACATCCCTGCACCCTATCCAATAGGTCGTCAATGCATGGTAGAGGCTTTGCGTTCTTAATGGTGATGGCATTGAGGCCTCTATAATCAGTGCACATCCTTAGTGTTCCCCCTTTCTTTGGAACAAACAGGACTGGTGCGCGAAAGGGGGAAGTACTAGGCCGGATCCAACCCTTTTCTGTGAGCTCTTTCAGCTGCCGACGAAGTTCGTCCAACTCGGCCGGAGCCATCCTATAGATTCTCCCTTTAGGTGTCTTGCTACCTGGGATGATCTGTATGGCATGGACAACTTCCCTGTCTACGACTCCTGAGGGCTCCTTAAACA
>BFEA01000006.1:6338177-6353028 GCA_003427395.1 Chara braunii | reverse complement strand
GGGATGATCTGTATGGCATGGACAACTTCCCTGTCTACGACTCCTGAGGGCTCCTTGAACAAATCAGGTACTTAGCGACGATTGTCTCTATCTCTGGGGGTGTTTTAACGGCCTCCCCTTTCTCAGAGACATAGACTAAGTACATTCCTTTCTCTTGGTTCTGTTTATAATAGTTATAGAAGGCAGATGCTCATAAGCATCCATAGGAGTCTATTAACCTACTGGCTTTATACTTAGCCAGTCTAACGGTCCTCCCATTAGGCAACTCGTGCTTCAACACCTTCTTGTCCCAGTCAAACTGGGGTTTGGCAACCTCAAGGCAGTACATGCCCAATAACATGTCAAAGGGCAAATCGTCGCTCACCAGGAATGATATCTTATGGCTTATCTCTCCTCCTGGGTAGGAGAAAGTGCAGACTACGTCCTTAACATAGTCCTCCAATGTCATGTGCTCCTTGTTGGCCAAAGTAGATGCTACCGGTCTACAAAGGCGCTGCACCCGGTCATGTAGGCGCAGTCTATCAACGCAGTCGCGACTTATGAAGTTTCGCGTGGAGCCAATGTCTACGAAGGCGCCGCACTTGCGACCACCTACACCAACTTCCACAACGAAGTGCTCCCCTTTAGGACCTCTACTTAGTGCCACCCAGGACTCACAAGGGTCCCTTGCCGACCACTCACCTTGAAGGTCCTCTAAGGCCTCAGATACATGCAACGTACAGAGCATAGTTGGGTTTGGATGCGTCTGCGGGGTGACTAAGGAGTCAATAGCTTCGGCCAACTCTTGAAACGGGGAGGGTACATCACCCGCTTCAACGAGAGTAGAAGCAGCTACAACTTCTACCGACCCTAAGTGTTTCCCGAGTTGGAGCTCGTAGAGGCCCTAGACCGAGAAGAAGGGAACCCACCCTGAGGAGGGATCTTCTATAGGACCTTCGGGTTCTTGCAATTAAACTGAGTATGGTCGTACTCGCCGCAGTTTATGCAAGCACCACGCGACCAACGGTCCCACCACACTTCCTGATCCAAACCAGCCCTTACCGAAGCAGCTATTTTGTTTGGGTTGGCGGCTTGCCCCTGATTCCTCTGTTGACCGCCCTTGCCGCGACCAACTGCCTTAGTCTTAACCGCGGCGGCGAGGTTGCTACCCTCAACAATCTCCTCGCCATCTAACTCTAATCCCTCCACAAACTCAGAAACGTCATCGATCTCAGTTTGATTCGCTTCAGAATCAACCATCATCAATCAACTTCCTTTTTTCTTCCACTCTTGTGGAGCTTTCTTCTTTCTTCCATCCGTAGAGGGGGCTTGAGCACTACCCAACGTAGCCTCTAAGTCTAGGGCCTTCTTGCTGAATGACTCAAATGTATGATACTCTCTACGAGCCTCACTGGCTAATAAGTTCTTAATGTCTGTGGGAAGACATCTCAAGAATGTGGTCAACAAGACCTGTGGATTGTACTCTACTCCTGGGACGACAATCAGGCGCTCTACGGCCGTGGACAACTCTCTCACCGACTTGTACTTACTAGCATCAAGCTTTAGTAGCCCATCAGTGCCAATCTGTGCCTGTTGAGGGTTGTGCCATCGAGCGTAAGTCCAAAAACTCTCTAGGGTGTGGGTCTGCGCCCAGTCACCCATGTTCCTGCCGAACCCCTTGGAAGCTACCAATCCATTAAGCCAACGGGCTGCTGAACCCTCTAAATAGGATGTAGTAGTTATCACCTCCTCCTCTACCAAAGTCCTCTTTGCCCTCACCCACACTGCAGTCGTTCTCAACCACGTGTCAAGAGCCTCATCCTTCTTGTCTCCTGAGAAGATGGGAGGTGGTTTCAGAGGGGTCTTTGCTGTCCCGATGGCGAGACAGGTGGCGACTGTGATGTAGCTCCAGTCGCTGGACCAGAAGATGAAGAAGCAACAGTCTGTGATAGCGCTGCTGCTACCGCTTGGTTGCTGCCCAGACTGAGCGGCATAGGGGCCTGTCATCGCTGATAATGGAAGCAATGGCTTAGTTGTTGTCCGAATCCCCGGCCTTTGTAAGGCCTGCAGGATCTGGTCCAGGGTGTCCTCCATGGCGTCCATTTTGCTCTCCGTGTACGCCTGCATGGACATGACGCTTGCCTTCAGAATCTTTCCTGTAGAGTCAAGGGTCGCGTTGTCTAAACCCTCTAGTGCAGCTAGGTCTGCCTCCCGACTCTCTAGTCTGGTTCTTCTCTCTCTAATTTCTTTGTCCTTCTTAGTAGCATATTTGAGTTCCTCCGCTAACCTCAGGCGGATCCTCTCTACCTGCCGGAGCTCCATCTGCTCCCTTAGAAGATGAGGCGGCAGGCTAGACTGCACACCCGCCATCTGACTAGCACCGACATCTGACGTATTGGAGACTGACTGCGAGCTGGTCGAATTGGACGACATGCCCAGACCAGAAGTTGTTGCAGACGTTGCTGAAGCGGTAGCCATTGCTACGCCGCAAGTTGCTGCTGCTTTCCTTGCAGCCTCAAGATTACGGGCCCTAGCTTCGGCCCTTAGTCCTCCTTTCTTCTCCCGGTTGTAGTGCCTGGAACACTCTAGGGGTTCTAAGCGATGATAGCCTTGTTAACCTCCTAGTGTCAGCTACACCTTCATCCCCGACTGATCCACTCATTGGCTAGGCAGACACTGTCTGCACTAGAGTCCTCTATGGGACCTACCGCAACATGCGTCTGACTGGTGCTAAGAATACATAAATAAATAATCACCCAGCGAGTCACCTCCGGCTACTATTCAAGCGGTATCAATAACACCTATAGAGACTATACACGTAGTCTACCTCTATCCTGATTAGTTATGAACAAAAGCTTTGAGAAGAACTGATTATGGTAGATTACAGTCCTACTCTAGGCTGTCTGTTAGGTGTCAGCAGTCTGTCAACCAACTAATCAAAATAAAAATAGACTAGGTGAGCAGATGTATGCAAAATGGTCAAAATAGTGATGGTCAGTTGAGTTCACAATTGGAATCCCCTTCCCCTGTATCCAACGTACCTGTGAGCATCATCAAGCTGCGGTGTCTAAGATGTGCAACCACGGCCCACCCCTGTGCCCAAGAAGTATGCTTATGACCAGTCCTGCCCTTTATTTACCCTCGCGTGCAACGAGCCTTACGTCTGACTAATCTGGCTGATCAAAAGGCAATTTAAGGACAGCCCCCGAGAGTCCTCATGAATTCTTTAACGTCGCAATCAGGACGACGATCACAGTCAGTGGACAGTTCAGACCCCAACCGGAAATGTTTACAGACAGTCTGGGAGCATCTACGTAGAACTGGTCAGTCCGCACACCCCTTCTATCAGCACAGCAAAGTGCCTGAATGGACAAAGCAGCATGGCCTGCGTGTACTAATACCCATGAGTTGGCATGGTGACTCATGCTTTGACCAGGGCCCTTCAGAGGCACGGCCCTCTCCTGCCAAATGCGCCACCGGGAAGAATGTCGTCTCTCAAGATAGAGCGCACACGACTCCTTTCAAAAGAAAGGACACTCAAGTTGGACTCACTTCCTCATGGTAAGAAGAGATTGAGAGGGTAGATAAGGAATGGGAACAACATACCTGGAGATAGCTGCCCCCAGCCACAGATTTCTCACCAATTGGGCTGACGTGCATTTCGATGACCGGTCCAATAGCCTCGGTACCACTCACAACGCAATGTAGTGCCACCTCAGCCAAAATGCCACGCCAGCATACTATCATCATCATGCATTCATCCGTTGTCACCACAACTTCCACGCTGTTGCCACAGCTCCCACGCTGTCGCCACAGCCTTCCAGCGGCCGGCCCCTCTACCTGGGCCCCGCTACTCAAAACCAGCGCCAAAGTATCCTTACTGCTCATGAAGCATCGTCAGCGCACCAAGTAACAATGTCGTCGGCGCCAGGTACGCGGCGATCACGAACCAGCTCTGATACCAAATTGCAAGGAATATGAGTGTGAACGCTATACAGAAAACCAATGTTGCGAAATCACACAGATGTCAAGGTAGTCATATCCAATCAGAGAGTACACAATGCACCGAGAAACCATCCATATAGAGCAATACAATGAAGTAATGAGCCAATGTTCAAGCCCGTAGGCCACACCAGCATAGAATCCAAAATCGCTCCTCTCTGTCTGGTGCCCAGCGCCCAACCTACTTTGCCCGACTATCCCTACAGCTGGTTCACGCGACAGGCTCACTTCAACTCTTGAAGACCAATGTACATGACTGTCAACTCCATAGCTGACCTCTGCTTCATGCACCAGGTACGTGTCTCGTCACCCTCAATCAGACCTTGATAACCCCACTCTGCGCCGCCTTCCCTGAAGACCACCAGACCACCCGCTATACCCCCTGGCGCCAGCAGCCAGGCTATGGCCGCCTGTGCCCCGCTGCCCTGCAGCACCCCTCCTTCACCACCTCGCGCCCCGTCAGCGCCTTTGGCAGCAGCGCAGCATCAAGCAAGAGCGCAGCAGCACTTCCGCATTGCCAGCACTGGCCAGAATGCCTGGCCTGAGCTGCCTTCCTCTTTTTGTGGAAGTGGCAGCCTCCTGGATGCTGCGTGTGGCCTGGCTGGAAGCTTCCAGTAGCTTCCGGTTGGGCCTCAGAACCTGTGCCCAGGCCCGAGACTACAGTTGAGGGCCTGGGCCCTTTACAGTTGGGCACGGCCTGAGTCTCTGGACTTGTGCTGTTTGCTGCATCTGTGCAGGGATCCCAGGCAGGTGTGTCGGCAGTACTGCTTTTGTCAAGGCCGACGGCCTGCTTCCCAATGTATCGGCCCTGCTTTGTGTGTATGTGCCCAGGCGCAACTGTCAAGGCCTGGGCCAACTGTATGACGCAGCTTTGTGAGGCTCACGCGTCTACCCAACCAACTGGCGTGCTGTAAGAGCCTGAATACCCACACATGGAAATGCCAAATTTTGCCTCTGACGAATATTCAGGCCCACCTTCACTTAGGGTGGGCACTTGGCTTGCTGGGGGCCTTAGTCCAGATCATGTGATGTCTGATAGGGCCCCTTGAGGGCTCGTTCCTCACACTTAGATCTCTTCCATCTCTTCTCTTGTATGGTTCTGCTCTATTCCTGCCTCTGGTATGACATGGACGCTGCCCACCATGTCAATCAGAAAAGAAAACTACCGTTTTCTCCCAAAGTGAACATCCAGCCAATACAGCTGTATTTGGTGCAACTTTCAGTCTACATACAGCGATATTGACCAGGTGCTCTACTCCAGTCAAAATGGTAGGGGGTTGTTTTTTATCCACCACGACGAGCTTTAACTCCTTTGGCAGTTGAGCTTTTACTCCTGTTCTTTAAAAAAAATGTTGTTTTTTATTTCGGTGAAGGTGGTGGTCTTTTTATTCACCATGAGCTTCAACAGCCTTTTCCTAATTCATACACTGCCAGTGACATTCCAGCGCAATCCTAACAGCTGCATTTCAACTCCTTATTGCCACTGCTTTACCTAGTACACCTTAACGCCCGCCACATGGCTACCTTCTTACCTCTACCTAATTCCCTCCCTAAACACGAACACCTGGTCTTTATGACTGCATCTAGCCAGGAACGCTGCTCATATACAGTCACACAGACAGGGCTCTGAGCGCACTAATTAACTCCGTCAATCGTGCTGTTCATTTTTAAGATTGATAATGAGGATTACTATTAATGACAATTGCGAGGTGAAAGAGTTCCTAGTACTTCCTACCCTTCAATCCTCCTCCACTATGGTGAATGAAAAAACAAAAGAAAAACAGTTCTCGTGAAATTCTCACAGAATAAATACTAAACAACCATTAAAAAAAAAGAAAAAAATCAAAAGAAAAACAGAATACATAGCGCTCACAGAATAGCAGCACAATTTGCAGCGCCACAGAATAGCAGCACAATTTGCAGCGCCACAGAATAGCAGCACAATTGCAGCGCCACAGAAAAGCACCAGAGAAGCGAAGTATTTCAGGACATCACACTCTTTACAGAAATGGAGCGATACAGAGAAGAAAGATTAGCATGCCCCGGCACAATTAATAATCATTTAAATTCATTATGAGACGCACAAACCAAGAAATGAGCCACATTTTTTTATTATAAGAAGGAAAAAATTCAAAGAAACAAGGGGGGGGGAAGGAAGAAAACCAAACAGAAGGGCAGCAGAAGAGGAGCGGCATATACATGCTGCGCCTGCACACGAGGGCCATTTTCCAGGCCCTGCGTCCCTCAGGCTGAAAGCCTGAAAAACAGGGCCTACAGGCCCCGTGTCTGTTCAGCTCGAAAGCCTGAAAAACAGGGGCCTACAGACCCTGTGTCGTTTCAGACTAAAAATGGCAGTAGCCTTTTTAGCCTGAAACGAAGGGCCATTTTCGGTCTTTCATCAGACCGACCTGCCCTGAAACTCAGGCACCAAACCAGGGTTTTAGGAACAGGCTATTTTTGGCCTGTTCCCACGACAGCTGCAGCGCCAGACCCTGGCTCAGTTTGGCATTGGCAAGAGCAGCCTCCTGGACTGCCCGCCCTGCAACTGCAGGCAGTCGGAGGCAGTCAGGAGGCAGGCCGAGGTAGTACATAGGGACTTCCCATGCACTTCACGGTGGTATCAGAGCTGGTACCCGCTATTCCATGCGCAGCGTTGTGTGTCGCAGGGAGAGTGATGCGCCATAGTTGAGGTGGCCACCGAGAGAAGAAGTCCGCCATAGCGGACCTGGAGGTTGGAGAAGCCGCCGCGCACACCTGCACAGAAGACCACGACGAAGAAGAAGACCGAGAGAGAGGGAGAGCGAGAGAGAGAGGGGAGAGAGAAAGGTTGAGCGATACAAGATTGGCTTACCACGTACCTGCGTCGAAGACATCGCTACGGCGAGAAGAGAGAGAGAGAGAGAGGAGAGAGATGAGAGATACAAGTTTGGTTGTCACTTACCTGTGAAGTGCGCCGTGCAGTCCCACGAGGAAGGAAGCGGCCATAGCCGCGAAGCTTGCACCATGGAGTGACGAACAAGGAGGACGTGAGAGAGGACAGAGGGGGAGACCGAGCGGAGTGAAAGAGGCCATAGCCGAGGAGGTGAAGGGAGAGACGGACAAAAAAAAAAAAAAAAGAGAGAGAGAAAGAAGACAGACAGGATGCAGAAGAAAGAGGCGAGGTGAAGAGAAGGAAGGAGAAGGGTGATAAGGAAGGAGGAGTCGGCCGCCATAGCCGACTGGAGAGTTGACCAGGCGTTGACCGGGCGTTGGCCGGGTGTGACCGGGAGTTGACCAGAGGTGTTGACCGGGGGTTGACCGGGGGTTGACTGCAGCGTTGACCAAGAGTTTGACCAAGCTGGAGCCGGTATATTCTCGCCAAGCCTTCAGCCTATCCCCTCGCCCTATGGATGTGCACACAACCTGTGGTACTTGCTGAGTCAAGTCTGTCTGTCTCTTCTTTCTGCATCGAGTCTCTTTTGTCCAGGTGTAGGACTCCGTGTATGAAGGTAGCGCCTAGTTGACCAAACCCCTGCCGTGCTGAGTAGGGCTAAAGACTGTGTCTGACGACTCGACTGTCCCGGAGGACACGAACCCTCCCAAGGACCGGTACTGACCGGCGGGCTGCTCGGTGTGGCACGTAGGCCCGAAATCTGAGTTGTGGGCTACACAACAGGCCGTCTAAGTGTTGAGAAGACCTGCTGATCGCGTCGTCCTGTCTGCGACGTTAAAAAATTCATGAGGAGTTACGGGGGATCTCCTTAAATGCCTCCTGATCAGCAACAGGTCTTGTAGTGACAGCCTTAGAGTAGGTCTAGGCTAGAGACCCTAGTTGACAGGATCCCTGTCCGGATTCTGTGAGTCTTTAGATTGAGTCAGTAAGTTTGTTAGTCAGGGGTTAGAGTCTAAGTGGTGAGGTTTGGAACCGTTGACCCGATTGTACAATTATCACCATGGTTGACACCCGTAGTGGAAAGAGTACTAGCCCCTATACTCCGGCTCAACAAGAGCAGATGGCCGCCCTAGTGAGAGAGAATAGGGAAAAGAAAGAGCTCCTGAAGCAGGCAAAGTTAAAAGCAATCGCAGAGGAGCAGGCGCCAAAAAGGAAAAAGTTGGAGGAGGAGATGATGAGGGTTCAGCGGGAGGAGGAAGAAAGAAGAAAGGCTGCTAAAGAAGAAGAAGCAGAAGAAGAAGAAGAGGAAGAACGCCTTCAAAGGAGACGTAGAGAAGAAAGAGGGGAGAGCAGTGGCACGACGGAGGAAGATGCAAAAAATGGAGAAGAAGATCAGTGAGTGGGTGACAAATTTGTCTCTGGGAGAAGATGAGGAGGCGCAGCTGTATGTGCCACAGGAGGAGAAGGAGGCGTTTCCCAGGGCTTTGGAAATGATAGATGACCCCCTGGAACGTCAAGAGACAGAAGATGAGAAAAAGTTGGAGTGGAAGCTGCGCATGAAAAGGGAGAAGAAGAGAAGGAGGGAGGAAGCTGCCCGATTGGCCGCAAGAGGTGGAGAAAGAACGGTGGTGTAGACAAGAGGTGCATGCCCAAGCGGAAGTACCCACGAAATTAGACAAGATCTTAGGGTATCTAGAGGTACTAAACGAGGCGTGGTTGGAGGAACGGCAAAGCAACAGGGGTCACGATGTGGCCCTGCAGGCCATGCGGGCTGGCTTTAGAGAGTTTGCGCGCGACGTGGTGACCCACGTCGGGGCCGAAGTGAAAGGATTAAAAGAGGGCGAAGGAAGTTCTATGAGGGCGCCATTGAGGGCGCCAAGGTAGTAGCCACCGCTGAGAGCGAGTCTACACCCCGCAGGGAACCAGTCAAGCTGAAGTTCCCAGATGCCTATGGCGGGAAGTCTGACGAAAAATTCGATAATTGGGACGCAAGTGTCAATACGTATGTTCATTCACAACAGATTGCGCAGGACGATCAGGTCCTCGTTGCCTTCCAGGCTCTCAAGGACGAAGCGGCTAGTTTCGCTAGGTCCCTCGCACGTGCAGCCGGTTGTGAAAACAACACGGTCGCTTACTCCAAAGTCACCCCCCTCGCTCAATTCTTCAAGCTCCTAAGGGAGCAATTTGCTGATCTGCGAAGAGGCGTTAGAGCCTCTGATAAACTCCAGACCATCCACTCACGGCAGTGGAAGAGTGCAAGGGCACTCAAAGTTGTCATGGACGACCTGGTGGCCGTCCTGGACCATGGGGTTACTGAGTCCCAACAAGTCCAACTCTTCTATTGTGCCATGTCGGAGCCCTTACGAGGGCACTTCGTTGACAAGTCCCAACAACCCACTATGACGTATGATGCGCTGAGTAGAGAAGTGGTGCTGTTCGAGGCAAAGTCCATGCCAGTTTCCACTTTCTGGCATAAGGACTTAGACAAGGGTAAAAAGTGGAAAGGGCGTACCATCTCAGGCCAGGTGAGGGCCAAGGATCACATGATCCTTACATTGGAGGAAGGTGGTACTGATGAAGTCCCCTACAGTCAGATAGAGCGGGGGCTCGAGGAGGAGGACAGTAGCGTAGGACAGGGGAGGTCTTATGCTGCTGTAGCGGCTGGAGGGAGGCCGCACGACAGAGGAGGCCAGGGCCAAAGGGGCAAGGCCACGGGAGGCCGAGGATCGAGCGCACAGGGGGTTGGCGGCCCAAAGAGCCGTCAAGAGGGAGGTAGGGGTCAAGGTCCCCTGCCAAATCGTCAAGGTCCCAGTCGGTCCCCGCAACGTAGAGGTGGAGGTTCACCTCAGAGGAGAGGAGGATGGCATCCCGGTTGGCCACAGGGACGACCATGGGAAGATTTTGGCCTAGATCAGAAAGTATGGCAACAGCGTATGGAACAGGGTCAGTGCATTTATCGCGGTGACCCTGCCCATATTATCAAATATTCTCCTAAGTACAGACAGGCCCGGTGGGCTGCCCATGAGTCAAAAGGCAGCCGCCGGTAGGGGTTGCAACTGCCCCTACTTCTAGGCCATGTGGGGAAGCGAGCGCGCGCACAGAGGACACTCCCACACCACATGAGCCTTCGGCAGAGGTTGCAGGCCAATGCCTAGTTAGCTGTCCAGAGACTGCTTGTGTTAGCGTCTCTCTAGGCACTTCCCTCACAGGCGTGGCAAAAGAATTGAAAGAGAGAATGCTTGCCTTGGCCAAGATGAAGAAAGATAGCAAAGGGCAGCTAGTGTTAGTTGATGTAGAGGTGTTTAGGGGTAGAGAAGGGACCCTTATAGATTCGGGGGCCACCCGTAGTTACATTAGCCGTAAAGCGTTGAAGAAGCTAAGGCTAGGGTTAAAGGTCCAGAAATTGAAAGACCCCATAGTCAGTGGCCTCGCAGACAATAGTACAATGCGAGTTGAGGACTACGTAGAAGGAGTCCAAGCGTATTTTCGCAGAGAGAAAGATGGGAAGGTAGAGAGAGTTCTCCATTCCATGACTCTCCTCGTACAGGATAACCTTCCGTTTGATATAGTCCTAAATATGGACTGGGGAGAGGCAGCAAGGGCCACACTCCACTTGAGAGAGCATGAGTGTAGGCTCCCTAGTCCGTCAGGTGAGGTCAAGACTGCCCGCCTGTTCCATGTGTTAGGTGTAGACAACACCTTGGCAAATTGCTGTCTCAGTGCTCCCGCGTTCACGCGACTAGTCAGAAAGGAGCAACTGGAAGATGAGGTCTTTGTAGTATATGTTAGACCTGTCAGTGAGCCTAAGGAAGGGGATAGTTCCACAGATCCAGCCATTGCCAAGCTGCTGGAAGAGTTTAAAGACTTAGCCGAGCCGCCGACAGGAGTAGTGTCGCGGCCAATCCAGCACAGGATAGAGATAGAGCCTGGCAGTAGAACTCCTGGGGAGCAGTCTACAGGATGTCCCTTAGAGAGTTAAGGGAGCTGCGCAAGCAATTAGACGAGCTCCTTGAGAAAGGTTGGATAAGGCCCAGTTCGTCTCCTTTTGGAGCACCAGTATTGTCGTCCCCAAAAAGGAAGGAGAGCCGAGAATGTGTATAGACTACAGGGGTCTGAATGAGATTACAGTTAAAAATGTTGAACCACTGCCCAGGATAGACGATCTCTTAGATCGGGTGCAGGGTTGTAAGTATTTTTCAAAGATAGATTTGAAGTCCGGCTACCATCAGATAGAGGTCCATCCTGATGACCAGTACAAGACTGCGTTCCAAACTCGTTATGGCCATTATGAGTTCATAATGATGCCCTTTGGACTAACTAATGCGCCAGCTACATTTCAGCGTTGTATGAACGATCTGTTCAGGCCTTGGTTAGATAGATTCGTCGTAGTATATCTAGACGATATCTTAGTATTCAGTAGGACCCTCCAGGAGCACCAAGGTCATTTGAGGCAGGTCTTGGAGAAGTTGAGGAAAGCTAACTTCAAGATCAATGCGAAGAAGTGCGAGTAAGCCAAGACACAAGTTTTGTACTTGGGCCACATGTTAGACAGAGATGGCATTAAGCCAGAGGATAGCAAGATAGCGGCAATTCGAGACTGGCCGACGCCCCACACGTTGACAGAGTTGCGGTCGTTCTTAGGCCTAGCTAACTACTATAGGAAGTTCGTGAGAAACTTCTCGACTATCGCCGCTCCCCTTCGCAGGTTGCTCAAGAAGAGGCAATCTGGCAGTGGGATAAAGACTGTACGTCGGCGCTAAAGAAGTTAAAGCGCGCGTTGATAGAGTACCCTGTCCTCAAAGTAGCAGATCTGTCTTTGCCATTTGTCGTCACCACGAACGCGAGTCAGTATGGAATAGGCGCCGTGTTACAGCAGGACGACGACAATGGCTATAGACCCGTAGAGTTCATGTCAGCGAGGATGCCCTCATAGAAGGTTGCTACCTCGACGTACGAGAGAGAACTCTACGCTCTCAGGCAGGCCTTAGAGCACTGGAAGCATTACCTGCTTGGGAGGCACTTCAAGGTGTACTCCGACCATGAGACTCTTACATGGTTGAAGACAGGCCAAGATGACACCTAAGTTGACTAGGTGGGCCGCTGAGATAGACCAGTATGACTTTGAGCTCAAGCCAGTGAAGGGCAAGTACAATGTAGTTGTGGACGCTCTGAGTAGGAGATCAGACTTCTTTGGAGCTATAGTTCACTATCTGGACATAGGGAGTGACCTGCAAGAGAAAGTTAGACAGGCGTATGCACATGACCCTATCTATAGTGACCTCCTCAAGAGAGTCAAGGAGGCCCCAGAGACTGAGCCAGATTACCGCACTACAGAGGGGTTATTATTTGAGAAGACTAATGTAGTAGACCGTCTATGCATTCCCAACAGTGAGGAAATCCGCAGTCTGATCCTAGGGGAATGCCATGATACAGAGGGACACTTCGGTTGGCAAAAGACTTTAGCCAATCTTATGCACGCGTATACCTGGCCAAGAATGAAATGCATAGAGTATGTCCGCAGTTGTAAAGTCTGCGAGAGGAACAAGACTACTACGCGTGCCCCTCTAGGTCTTCTCAGACCCTTGCCCATTCCAGACCAGCCTGGAGATTCAGTCCACATTGACTTCATGGATGCCGGCGTCAAGAGTAGACATGGCAAGAGCCAAGTCATGGTCGTAGTTGATAGATTTAGCAAGTATGCTATCCAAAGGCGCGTACCGAATTAGTTATCCAGAAGTTTTTCGATTTTTGGGTTAGTGAGCATGGCGTCCCATTGTCGATTGTTTGTGATAAGGATACCCGTTTTACCAGCCAAAATTGGCAGGAGCTAATGAGAGTTTACGGATCTAAGTTGTTGATGTCGTCTGGCCGCCATCCAGAGACTAACGGTCAGACTGAGCAGATGAACAAGATCCTGCAGCAAGTTCTACGCATGTACATTAGGCCAGATCAGATCAACTGGGACGAGATGTTACCCAAGGTAGCCAGTGCATACAATAACAACATGCATTTATCCACCTGTCGCACTCCCAATGAGTTGCACAAGTCCTTTAGACCGCGTAGACCGTTTGAGGGACTGAACCGGGATCAGATTCACAGGCCGCCGCCCGGTACCAGGGAGTTCGCAATACAACATGAGAAAGAGATGGCCACTGTTGTTGAAAACCTCAGGAAGGCCCAACACCGGATGATAGAGCAGGCTAATAAGCACTGTCGCCCATCACAGTTTCAGGTAGGCACTCTGGTCTGGGTCAAGTCTAAAGAGTTTGCACCTGAGGAGAACATCTCGCAGAAGTTACTGCCCGCATATAGAGGACCGTGGCCAGTTCTAGAAGAAAAGGGCGGAGAGGATGGACCGTCCTACACAATAGAGTTACCAACACACCTCCACACCTACCCCGTGTTTCACGCATCAAAGTTGTTGTCGTGTGTCACAAGTCAACAGTTTCCATCTAGACGGTCCATAATCCCTCCAGACATGGACGAAAGATATGACATTGACGGCATTGTTGGTGAAGATGTGTTCAGAACAGGAGGTAGAGGTCAGAAACAGTATAAGGTCCGGTTCGCTTATCAGGAGTCGGAGGATGACCGCTGGTTCACTAGAGCACAACTTCTAGAGACAGCTCCCGATATAGCTAGGGCCTACGAAAGAGATCAGAGAGGTAAAGGTCCTGCCTTGGACTGAATTATTCTCGGAGGACCTCGAATTTAGGCCGGCGGGAGTGAAACAGTATTCACCAGTTTGCAGTAGCTGATGCAGATCCCACAGCTCGATCCCTAGTCCCCAGCTTACCTGTGTACAGTACCTGTGTCGACCCCTAGAGTTGAACCCATGACCTGTGTATTCGTAACAGTGGTAGACTGCCGTAGGGTCCAGAGGTCGCAGGGGTTCGATCTGTAGACTTGTCGAGTAGGAGTCTTAGTCAGGTCTAGAAGTCGTAGCTGTAGCTTTCCCGAAAGGTCAAGGTCGTAGCTGCTACAATCCAGAAGGGTCAAGGTCGTAGCTGCTACAATCACGAAAGGCCAAGTCCACAGCCTTACGGAAGGTCCAGTAGTGGCCTTTCGAAGTTGCCCACGTTTAGACTGAGGCAAGTGGGCAAGTGGCAAGGCAAGTGGGCAAGTGGTGGAGCCGACCCGTGTTGAGTCAACAGTCCCATTCCCAGTCAGTCCTGGTCCAGTCAAGCAAGTACTGCATGGGACTGTGTGCACTTTGGGCATGGGAGAGGGCCAGACCAACACACTGCAGAAGTATAAATCAAGAGGCAGTGCCCAACCATTCATTCATTCCTGCGTAAGCCATGCGGAAGCGCTGCCACAACAACTTGTGCAAGGTGGTCTGTAGGGAGCCCATAGACGAAGTGGGCAGAGAGACGAAGCTTAGCCATAGTGATAGGGTGTGTGTGTGTGTTCAAAGAGTCGCGTGTGGGATATCCAGGGTGATCCATTGTATGCGAACAGAGAGTTGTATGGGCGCTGTGTCGYCATAACCATCGAAAGTGAACTCGTATCTGGGTTGCCATATCTCTGAGGACTGAGTGGGCGCATGTCACCAATTTGCTGCGCTGCTGTTTGCATGCATGTAAAGTGTGAATGAAAGCGAGTCTGATTGCAACGGGCAGGCAGGAGGCAGTCAGTAGTCTTCAGGATTCGGCAACAGCACTCTGGAGGAGCGCTGCAGGAGTAGTAGAAGCGTTAGCAGTAGTCTTCAGTGCTCGGCGCTAGTATCGTTAGCTGTAGTCTTCAGCGTTGGGCGCCATAGCAGCTAGAGTAGTACTAGAGAGAGGGATTGGGCGGAGGCCAGAGGGACTTACCTGCGGCGCCATTGCTCCAGCTTCGTCTTCAAGGTACCTGCAGCACAGCGCCATCTTCACAGGTTAGTACCTGGCACATGAGAGAGAGAGTTCTATCTCCTTCTCACCCTCTCGCTATCTGACTTCACTGCATCAGCAGACAACGAGAGAGAGAGAGAGAGAGAGAGAGAGAGAGAGAGAGAGA
>BFEA01000006.1:6284470-6300806 GCA_003427395.1 Chara braunii | reverse complement strand
AAGGTCGTAGCTGCTACTTACCTGAAAGGGCAAAGTTGTAGCTGCTACAGTACCGAAAGGCCAAGTTCGAGACTTCTAGAAGTGGCCTTTCGGAGTTGGCCTGTGTTCAGCAGAGGCAAGTGGTCAAGTGGTGGTAGTCCACCTAGCCCAGTCAGCAGTCCCAGATAGTCAGTCCGGTCCTGTTCAGCAAGTACCGTCTGGGACTGTGTGCACATCGTGGGCCAAGGGATACAGGGCAACAAATGTAGAACAATTATTAGGACTCTATCAAAGAAAGTGCTTAGTCATGACTACTAATTAGCGACTCCACCGATCTCTAACGACGACACTCATACATACTTAGTTGTTACCCTGTCTCGCCCCTTTTGTTCCCCTGCTAACACTCCATTATAACAACTCCCCATTAATAATAATGACTGGCTCAGGGTGCATAGGACTCCATCCGACGTCCGTAGTTTACCTTGTCTATTCAACTTCTCGGTCCGGTTCTGATTATCGAACTCACTAGTCAATGGCCATTTCCCTCCATTCTTAACCTTTGGACAACACATGATGGCCAGCAGCCCTCCATAGTGTGAACACAGTCTGCGGCTAACCGCGCACAGTGGGGATGACGATGAGTAGCGATCCCGCACAGATGCGAATGATATTCAGAGTGCGAGCAAACTCGGAGTTCACCCAAGAAGTTTCATACTTACCACTCGCTAAAGGTGTAAAGCGACGGTTAGTGTAGAACGAAGCCCGGAGGATTGAGATGAAACACAACCTCAAGTCAAAGTATATCAGACTGGAGAACAGACAGTGTCAGGAAGGCACACTTGTCGAGTTTTCTCCCAGCAGTATCTTTCGTGAATGGAAGTTCTCCCTTACTAACCACTAATGCCGCTCGCGTTTGCTCCGTGCACGTCCAATTCCCTGATTTAAGCCTCGTTACTATCACGAGTAAATGATATCTACCGACAAGAACAGTTGCACACCATTCTCCACGTTTCATTCACAGGCCACTCTCTTGTGTATCGACCCCTTCCACCTTCGCGCTACCCCTCTCAACAGGTTATTGCTCAACCATGTTTGAAAGGCTTAGCCCGTGATTGCGAGTTGAAAATTCTCTTGGGAGTAAGTCTAGTAAGCCTATCGCTCTCTCGAGCATAGTAGCTCAGACAGGAAAAGAGGCGCCAACTCTAAAAGGCTTTTCCAATCTCTCTCGTTCATGATAACCACTGATGACTTCTGCGCACGGCGTCATGACTTCGGGAGTCGGAAGGCATCACCCCCTGCACAAGAAGGTAGTATCTCGCACGCGCCCAAGACTTGGCTACCATACCGAAGGTGAAGCGCAACACAACTCACCAAAATTGACATCATTGATAAGGCGGGAAATGTCAGCACAAGCCGTGAGTTCTCATGCAGGCTGCGTGCATAGATGCTACTGACATCAGATGCCCTTCTCGTGGTCCATAAGCCTCTCATGGCGTTTCTGTTGCTAGTGCTGCAATCTGACCCTAACCGGATCACCCCTCGCATAGACAAAACGTCGTTCCCGCAAGAAGCTCATTCTCACCCATTGTTGACGTTTCGATAACTCGCTCACGGGCACTTCACTGTGACGGAGACGGCATCCCCGAGAATGGCAGGTGTCTCTCTTTAGCAAGATCGTGGCTCACTTCACCTGGAGAGTCACGCGTTTGACCCCTCCTTCCTTCTTATGCACAGACCTCCCGCACCCCCATCATCGCGAAAGCCCGTTCGAGAATGCTGACGTCAACAGGGGAGCCGCGCGCATAACTCTCTCTCGTCGTCTCGGGTTTGCCTCTGGTTCGCGCTACAGGCCTCTCTATACGCGATGGTGTAACCGCCCCTTGCCTCAACTTCTCTGTATAAGCGAGACGGCGTCCGGACCGTCTTCTACGAAGGGTGGTCACATCACCACCAATCCAACCCGTGCCAAGACTCGGTCTCTGCGTTCAGGTCGCTCGCCTCAGTTTCAGCCTCTGTGTCGCGGTCCAAGTGCCTCTGCTCTCGCTCTACTTTGTCCGTCGACGTCTCTGCTTCCAGGTAAGAAACTGTCACCTTTAATTAATTTGTGACCCCATCTCTCCTGCATCTCCTCTCAACCCGATCCTTAGCCTCCGTGATTGCCAACTGCAGGCCCTGGTCTACTCTCATCTCCTCTTTCCCCCCTTCCACATTCACCTTTAGTCTAGCCTTCTGATTACAGCGGCTGTAGTCCACGATGGCAGTCACAGTAAGCCCCTCACCCGACATTTGTTCCCACCTCCAAATAAACTGGAGGTACTTCGGCCTATAACCGTGTAGCCCATTGCTTCGAACCATAGCTGCCCTTTCAAGTAGACTAGACGGTACCAGGCTACCGACTTCAGAATAGTCGCGACCAGACACTTAGAGCATTAGAATGCACACACAGACGATCTCCCGCACTCACCACGCCACCTAGCCCCCCCCTTTCTCGGTTCGCCAACACTCGGCGTAGCGAGATCACTCATGCCCAAAATGGCCAAAGGCCAGTCCCCTTTTCCCCTTATAGGATCACTGATTACCGCAATCCCCGTGCTCAGAATGGGGAACTCAGGTAGCCCTTAAAATTCAGCTTATTAGTAGCATGTAATTCTAAAAATAATAGAATGAAATAAAATTAAAAGAAAAGAAAAAAAACAGAAATAAGGAAAACAAAGCAAGGGACTGAACACCAACGGTCGTAATACCCGTTGACCTTTCGTTATCAGTCCCTGTCACCTCGTCTTATTGTGGAGTGATTCCAACCCTAAATTTATGGTGACTAAATAACAAGCAAATTCATTAGAAGAGGATGCTACTAACTCAGATGAGCTTTGAGAAGTAGTATTTTCTTCAAATGAAGGCTTGCCTAGGAAAGCCTCACCAGAAAGGTTTTTCACTAACATCAGGGATTGTAGAGTCAACTCAATCATGGTGGAAGGATCATCAGATTTCTGCAGAAGTTCTTCAGGCAATTCTCCAATGAGAAAGTGAACATGATGCCTTTCTTTTCCTTCTTTTTCTTCATCTTTTCCTCATGTTTAAGGGCAAAAAGTCTCACACCTCCTGGATGCCTGGGGTCCAATTTGTTCCATGAACTGTCACAGATATGACCCATTACATCCTTCTTAGCCACCCCTCTCTTCACATCCTCTTTCAAAGGTTTACAGTAGGTGGTAGTATGACCTCCTTCACCACAATAATAGCAGACAAAGCTTTTCCTTCGTCGCTCATCGTACTTTCTTCTCTCTCTGTCCCTTTTTCCGCCATTCTCTCCATTATTTCTTGTCCTGGAGGAATCCCCTCTCTTACCATACCCATCGTCATCATCATTTTCTTCTTCATCTTCACTTTCAACCTTCTTCCCTTTCTCATCCACAACATGGTTAGCAGGCATATAGTTAGCCATAACCAGTTGAATAATATTTTCAGCACTCAAATTGTTTCCTCTGTTCATACCATTCTCGGTCTCCCAGTCTTTGGGCAACGTACTGATCTGATTCAGCGACCACTTCTTGTGAGAAACCGTAGGCAGAGTTCTACCTATTGCAACAATTTCATCCCATCTTAAAGGGTAGTGTTGAGCTTGATTGAGAACAGTCTGTCTTTCATTGTCAGTGAAGTTGGTCAGGAAGATATGACATGTCTGAGCTTCATCCAAATATGGAAATTTTCTAGTTGTTCTGATAAACGTTTTGAGAAAAACGTTGAAAGTGTAGCCCTTCTGATGTTGAGAAGATCTTTGGTAGTTGTTGGGACTGAATCTTTCTCAAATTTTCTTTCCATTCTTTCCTTGACTTCGTCCCATGTTGCAGCCCCTTCCATCAACTCTTGCACAACCAACCTTGAGTCGGTATCACATTATGACAGAAGGTGCTTAAGTTATTGTTTGTCTGTCCATCCATAGTTGAGCCCAAATAGCTCATATTCATCCAATAAATCATTTACTTGAGGCCCTCTGAAACATGAAATCCTCTCATCTGGTCTCTTTGCTCTTGCAATATCTGACCCTCCTTTTAATGTGTCAACTCTTTGGACCAACTCTCGTATAACACCAACCAGGGTCTCTTTATCGGTTCCTGCAGAAGAGTTAGGTCTCCCTCGCCCAACCATTTTGACCAAAAAATTTCCCTAATGCTCTCTCCTCTCTCTTTTCGTCACTTTTGACCTCGTCTTGTTTATTTTCAATCTCTTTTCTCGCAAGGGACACAAGTTCATCTTTCTCTTTCCTTGTTTGCTTTACCCCTTGAGAATTTTGTACGTAGAGAGTGTAGGCAATAATAGACTGAGTGGTGATTAAAAGTAACGCAATTCTTCTCAGTCTTCCAATATAATCCTCAATCAGTTTTCTTTCATCATCTTTACTCAATCTTTTGTTATATCCTTTCACAGTAGCCCTCAAGTCTATAATCTCATAGTCAAATTGCATGACTTATGAACCTCTGTTAATTCTCCTGGCAAGCGAGACTCGCTCTCTAGAAGAGTGATATGATACTCTCTAAGTGATCCCCATTTTTACTACCTTTTAGTAAATAGTTGATCTTAGTCTGGTCAGTGACGACTCTCAAGGCAAAGTCTCTCATCCGATCAAAGAAAGGTTGCAAGAACTCAAGCTCGTCCAAAGTAGAGAGGCTTCTGTCTGAGATCCGAAGAGTCCCCTCTGTCTTGACTACTTTTCCTTCCAATACAACCCCGAACGTTAACTGCTCGACCACACCAGGCATTATCTACCATTATTGACAGTGTCAGGAGAGGTAGATCTTTGGATGAGTTTAGTCAGGGATCTCGAACTGGTGCTTGAAGGTATCCAAAAGTGAGGACTTTATCACCACTGTGGAATCACTCTCCCTTGCGTTACCTATAATGACAATAGCTTCTAAGAGAGGTAACCAATCTCTCAGGTCGTCAAAACCATCAGTAGTTAAGAAGATAGGAAGTCTCCCAAATTGCCTTATTTCTTTACCCCAAGTTACTTTTATCTATAATTTTTCAAGCCACTCTTTTGTCCTTATAAGACTGACATAAACTCCCATCCGACATTCCAAATAATCAGCTTCCTTCTCTAGACATGCTGGAGTGTAAATTCTTACGTCCAGGCTACCAGTGTTTAAAAATTTGACTACTGGAATGTGAAACATTATTCGCCCTCTTACACAACTGTCATATCTCAAAATTACAAAGGGACTATTCGACCCAGTCACTTCATAAAGTTTACCTCTCACAACAGTTATCCTTACTGCTGAGAGTATTCTTCTTGAGCCCTCTTCACCTTTCATACAAAATTTATAATGGCTGACCAATTGTCCCTCGAAAGCATAAGCCCTTCAACAGGAGGAGACAGTATCCCGGTGAAAGGTCATAGGTACTCCAAAAAAAACTATCCCCTTCTTGTCCAAGCCTTATCCTTTCATCGTGTACAATGTCCACTGCTCGTTCTCAGCATCAACTACGTCTACGCCCTTCGAGTCTCTGTTTTGGTACATAGATTCCAATATCAAACTCATTGAGATCAATTAGGGCCTCATTTTTGGAGGTACGTACGACTGACTCATTAGTGCCTTTAATCTTCTCCTCTCACTCTCAGTGCAAGCTTAATCACAATAGACAAATTGTTCCTTGACAGACCGATATCAGGCAGAGGAGGAGTTGGGAATCCCTCAAAGGCAGCAAACTGAGTAGACCCAATGAAACACTTATTCTCCCTCTCAAGTCTTTCTTTCTCTTTTAACACAACTTCCTCAGCAAATCCTCAACATCTCCCATACACTGCCTCAACTCTTCTTTGCTTGGGAACATAGATCCTCAAATCATATGTGTCCAGCTCGATGAAGTAAAATGTCAAAACATAGAATCGTTCCTGTTCCCACCCACTTTCAACCATCTCATACCTGACAATTTCATATGGGAACACTTCTTTCTTGCGTAGAGCATTCAACGATTTCAGGAGGCCCTCAACCTTTTCTCTGCTTAGCCCTGATCCTCTGCCAAATTCAGATCTTTGTTGCCTGATTTCCTCAGTTGAAATTTCTCTCACTCTCATGACAACCCACTCATTTCTCCCACTTCAGTACCATGTTAATGATTAGCACTCAGTTGCTTCCGTCATAATAGTTATTAGGAATGGGAGAAATTGAAATTGTCTCGTAGATTACTGGCATCAACCCCCATTCCACTTTCTTCTTTCGCTTGATTAGATCTGCCTTCTCGTCATTGCAGCCTCCCTTCTTGATATAAGAACGAAAATCATACATATCTCCCTCCAAGAAGTGAGCGAACACTACACTTACAGTCGAACTGCCAGAATGGTAGACCCAACAATACTCATGTTGATAAGGGAATATCCCTTTAACAATGAATTTCTAAAGCTTTTCCAATGCATCAGTTGTTAGCATTATTGATGAAGTCTCTAGACTCCAGACTCTTTCTCTTCTTTCTTAATTCCTCAAGGACATGAAGGGCTGATAAGGTATATCTGTGTTCAAGCCTGACCCTCTCCAATAAATAATGTCAGCCTCCTCCTCCAGTCCAGTGTGGTACCTCACACATGAAGAGATAAGACTCGGTTAGCAACTAGGATTTCCAAGAAAAAATTGACTCAATCAAGGCGTAAGAGCCAATCTGAAAATCAGAATATTGTCAACAGTTTTCAAGTCCTAATCAAGGCTTAAAGCGGTTGCTGACCTAGGCTCGTTCCGGACAGGAAAAATTTTCATGTTCCCGACAACGGCGCCACTTTATCGCACTTTCTTAGTCGGACCTCTTCGGGCGACCAAAAAACCAATAGGCTGTCACGCAGGTTTTGGATGAAGTATGCAATAAATAAAATAAATTAATTAAAGCAAATCCCTTCCTGTTGTGTGCGTCCGACTTCAATAGAGATTGGAAATAGGAAAGTCAGATTAGAGAGCAGAAGGGTGGACAAGGCTTCAATAGCAAGGTTAAACGACTAGACCCTTGACGACACGAGTAAAATCCTCAAGGCGGGTATGCTAAGCACGTACGCTTACACGGACAGCAAACTGGATGCAATCCAGGATACCCTTGACCAAATATTGAATGCCATGCAGACAAGATACAACATCCCTCCTTAGCTGGTCGGCCTCGTGTCCGCCCGCAGGCAGTATTTCCATCGCCAGTAGTAACATCGGCGATAACAGGCCTATTTGCCACTCCATTTGGTACCCCACCAAGTGGAACGTCGGCAGCAGCACCACAGACTAATGCTTCTTCATCTTCAAGTATAGTTGTTGCCGCTACGGGCCAGCAGCCAGTTCCACAAATGGGACTATAGCAGCCTTGGTACCCCAAGACCCCACTGAAACCACCCCTGCCTTCCTCAGGAGATACGAAGGACGAGGCACTTGACACATGGTTGAGGGCGGTTCCAGTGTGGGTTAGGGCGAAGAGGATGTTGCTAGAAAAAGAGGTGATCACTGCCGCCTCATATCTTGAGGGATCGACAGCGAGATGGCTAGATGGAATAGTGGCATCTGAGGGGTTCGACCGACGAATGAATAATTGGGCAAAGACCCACACATTGGAGAGTTTCATGGCAGTGGTTGAAACGTGATGGCACAACCCCCATCAGGCCACTGATGCGTTGGCCCTGCTTGATACCAGAAGGTACAAGTGCGAGCGTGAGCTCACCACCGCCGTGGAGAAACTCATAGTCGTTCCGGGTGTCCGCTATGATTCACAAGTCTTACTGACCATGTATCTTCGATGTCCTCCCATAGACATCAAGAACTTAATAGTTAGTGAAGTTAGCATCGAGTACCATACTCTTGACTCCGTCAGCAAGAAGGCCTTAGATTTAGAGGCCAAGCTAGGAGGAGCACATCAACCTGGTACGGACGGGAGGAAGAAGAAGCCCCCACAAGAATGAAAGAAGGGTAGTCGGTTGATGATGGTTGATTCCGATGGGAATCAAACCGAGATCGATGATCTCTCTGATCTTGTGGAGGAAACAGAGATAGGTGACAAGGAGAGTGCAGAAGGTGGCAACCTCGCCGCCATTACCAAAGGAAAGGCAGCTGGCTGGGGCAAGGGCGGTCAGCAAAAGAGTCAGGGGCAGGCTTAAAACTCAAACAAGATAGCGGCTTGTGTGAGGGCTGGCCTAGATCAGGATGTGTGGAAGGATCGGTACTAGCGAGGAGCTTCCATTAACTACGGCGAATATGGCCATCAACAATTCAAATGTAAGAACGCGAAAGTCTCTCAAGAGATTCCTCCCAAAGGTGGTTTTGCGGGATCTTTCACCCAGAGAGGTGCCTCTACGAGTTCCAATCAAGGAAATGCATCCGACCAGTATAAAAGTAATAGTTGCTTCTACTCATGATGAAGTGGTTGATTTACCCTCACCACTTCAGGAGTTGGCTGAAGCTATCGACTCTCTAGTCACCCCGCAAAAGCATCTTGGCCAAACGACGCTTTGTTCGTTAGATGTATCTACGGCCTTAGAAAACTTGGAAACTGAGTGGTCGGCAAGGGACCCTCGTGAATCTTGGGTGGCACTATCTAGAGGTCTTAGAGGGGAGCATTTTGTCATGGAAGTCGGTGTAGGTGGCCGCAAATGTGGTGCCTTCGTAGACATTGGCTCCACGCGAAACTTCACAAGTCGCGACTACGTTGAGAGACTGCGCCTAGGGGACTGGGTGTAGCGCTTGGGTAGATATGTAGCATCTACCCTAGCCAACAAAGAGCGCATGGTTGTGAATGACTACGTCAAGGACGTAGTTTGCACCTTCTACTATGGAGGTGGGGAACTTAATCATAGGATTGTGTTCCTAGTTAGCGACCACTTGCCATTTGACATACTGTCAAGTATGTACTACCTTGAGGTTGCAAAGCCCCAATTCGACTGGGACCGAAAGGTGCTTAAGCATGTACTACTGGAAGGGAGGACAGTCACACTCGCGAAGTACAAGGGTAGTCGTCTAATAGACACGATTGCGTGCAACAACATTCTACAATAATTATAAACAGAACCAAGAGAAAGGGTATGTACGTCGTTTTTATCTATGAGAAAGGGAAGGCCATTAACACACCCCAGAGATATAAATTGTCGTCGAGAAGTACCCTGATCTGTTTGAGGAGCCTTCAGGAGTTGTGGACAGGGAGGTTGTACATGCCATAGAGATCATCCCAGGTAGCAAGACACCGAAGGGAAGAATCTATAGGATGGCTCCGACCCAGTTGGACGAGCTTTGTCGGCAACTGAAAGAGCTCACAAAGAAGGGTTGGATTCGTCATAGCACCTCCCACTTTGGCTCACCCGTTTTACTTGTCCCGAAGAAGGGGGTGGCACTGAGGATGTGCATTGATTATAAAGGCCTCAATGCCATCACCGTTCAGAACGCAGAGCCTCTACCACGCATCGATGAGTTGTTGGATAGGTGTAGGGATGTAGGTAATTTACTAAAATAGACTTAGAATCCAGCTACCATCAGATTGCCATTAGAGTAGAGGACCAACACGAAGCAGAACACCCCAAATTCTATCTGGGCGTGCTGCAACTGTCTCATACCTGACATACGGAAAATGTCCGAAAAAGGCCTCTTGAGTCACGTGGATATTCAGGCCGCCTTCACTTTAGGGCGGGCAAGACGCTTGTTGGGGCCCTGAGCCCAACACTTCTGCATGGCCGAGAAGGACCTTTGCGGGGCTCAGTCCTCGCATTCAATCCCCCTTAAGCTTTGATAAGCTGCTGAGATGCTTCTATGTAGGTGCTTTCCCCTTCAACTTTTGTTCATACTCTGCCACAATTTGAGTTGTTGTTCTGACAAGCTCCTCTCTTGTGAACCAACGATCTTCCTTCGGATTTGTATGACGCCTGGAACTGACCCGGTACTCCCTCATAGGTTTGGCCGGTCTTCCCCAGCCCACAGGCTTGGGAACAGGCAAGTCTCTGTGTTCCATGATGTAGTCGACGTCCACGTGGCCATCCATGGTTCAGGGCAATATAGATGTGGCATACTCAGATCCACACAGGCCCCGCAAGACCCGACCGTAGGGTTAGGGGTTTTGTAGGGTCTAGGGTATGTGTCAACCGTAGGCCCCAGTAGGCCACTATCTTGTTTTTGCCATCGTCCCATTTTTGGCATCGACCAGACATATGCAAAACCAGGTTCCAACTTTTGCCATTGACCAGACCTATGCAAATTCGCGCCATACTCTTCGTATTTTCGCCTGGTTCCTACTTTCTGCAAATGGGCGCCAGACTTTTCGTATTTTCGCCTGGCCCCTACTTTTTGCCATTTTTCATTTTTGGCACCAAAACAGATTTCTGTTCTTGGGGCCATACCAGTTTTTCTTTCGACCAGACTGTTTCCTTTCGACCTAGGACACTAGGCCCAGCGTAGCGTATATATAGCTGGGTCGACCTCATTTCTAGGCAGGTAGTTCTCAAGGTAGTTCTTCAGGCAGTTCACTGAGGTAGTGCTAGGCGCTTCTCAGTGGTAGCTGCGAGGTAGGAGTGAGTAGTCTTCAATACTTGACATGCTGGGCGCAATTATAGTCTACAACTCTGGGCACGAGCTAGGAGTTGGAGCATTGCGCTGCACTACAACCGAGAGAGTGAGAGAGACGGGCCGAGGCCAAGAGGACTTACCTGCGACGCCATAGCTCCAGCTTCGTCTTTAGGACGTCTACACCTGCATCAAGGCGGCACCTTTCTGCAGGTTAGTACCTGGCATATATGCGCAGAGAGAGAGATAATTTCTTCTTCTTCTTTCTGTCGATCTCCATCGCCCCTCCTCTTCCCCTCGGGCTTCTTCTTCTTCTTCTTCTTCTTCTTCTGCTGCTGCTGCTGCTGCTGCTGAGATACGAGGGAGAGAGAGAGAGAGAGTTGAGATTGAGACTTGGTGACATTCGGGCATTGCCCAGTTCAGTGACATTACGACTTGACATGGTATGAGCACCGACATTGGGGATACATTGGAGACTGGGTCCATCGGGCCACGGTGACTAATCCTCCTGATCTCCCTCTTCTGCCTTCATTTCCTCACCCTCTTTCTGAGTGATGATAGATGTTGTCAGGTCCTATCATTGTCCATGCTGAGTCAGATCTTGGTATTACAGTCGTCCGCTGTGCTATTTTTGTATTGTCTCTGAGAGGTCGATTCTCAGTTCTGGCCAATGTCGATTACGCATGCAACAATTGATCTCCTTGATGGGAACTGATCAGTCTCAGCGAAAGGTGCAAGCTTGGAAGCATGAAATACTGGGTTAGTGCGCATATGGCCAGGGATTCTTATCACGTACGAGGGACCATCCAAATCACTACCCACAATATGTAGAACTTCCGAAGGACCGGAGTACTGTGGCATTAGCTTCCTAGCCATACCCAATTCCTGACCCAGTTCACTAGCCTGTACCCAGACACGTTCCCCTACCTGAAATGTGGACGGTCATTTGTGTTTATTCTCAGTGGTGATCATTGCCTCCTGAGATTTTCTAATGTGCTCGACAACTTGCTGCAACAACTTCTCATACTGGACACCACAAATTCTATCAGCATTCTCGAATGACCGACACAAAACCGCATTTCAGACCAGGTACGGTCTGTACGAGTTCGTGGTGACGCCCTTTGGCCTTTGCAATGCGTCGGGAACATTTCAACACGGCATGAATAGGGCCTTTCATGACTACCCCTGCATCTAGGTATGTCCCAACAATCCTATCCACATCATACTTACCAAGTTACCATCCATATCAGGGGGAATCATAGATCTGCGTGATGGAAACATGTCATTACTAACGCAAGGAAGTAACTTTGAAGCATGAAACACACAACCGGATACGCGTGCAAGTGTGGAGGAATCTCAACAATGTATGAAGGACCATCCACATCACCAATCACATCAAGAATCTGCCACGGTCCCCTATAAGCAGGTACCAATTTACGGGAAATGTTCTCCTCAGGGAGAAATTCTTCTGACTTTACCCAGACCAACTCTTTTACAACAAATTGTGAAGGCCTGCGGTGCTTATTAGCCTATTCCAGGTCTTTCTGATACTGAATAGCGAATTCCCTGGTTCTTGGTGGAAGTCTTTGCACTTGATCAAGGTTTAGACAGTCAATGGGTCTACGAGGGCGCCATCCAAGATGGAGTTCAGTCAGTGTTCTAGACGTAGCTAGGTGCACAAAGTTATTATAGGCACTCGAAACTTTCGACAGATGTTCGTCCGAGTCAATCTGATCTGGCCGAATGTACATGCGCAACACTCGCTGCAGCAACTTGTGCATCTGCTCGGTCTGTCCATTTGTCTCAAGGTGTCGGTCTGGAGACAGTCAATTTGGAACCATATACCTTCATCAGCTGCTGCCATTTGTTCACCTGTGAACCGCGAATCCCTGTCACTTACAATAGTCAAGGGATGCCCAAAATCCTTCACCCAGTGATTAAAGAAGTCCCTAATTACCGAATCAGTTCTTGCTTCCGCAGGGAGTGGAACGAACACAGCAAAGTTGCTAAACCGATTTGTCACCATCATAACTTGACTCTTGCCATTTCTGCCTTTTATCTTTGTGTCCATAAAGTCTACAGACACGGAGTCCCCGGGTCCCAACGGAATAGGCAGCGGTTTGAGTAATCCGAGGGGAGGCTGTGTGGAACTCTTGTTCCTTTGACATACCTGACAACCTTGCACTTAGGAAATGCAATCATGCTTCATTCCCGACCAGATGTAGGAGCGTAGGAGGTTAGCATAAGTCTTCCTCCATCTGAAGTGCCCCTCAGTATCGTGAGTTTCCCCAAGTATCATGCTACAAATTTCCTCGCTGTTCGGGACGCGTAGTCGGTCATGGACGTCTGTCTTCTCAATCAACAGTCCATGTGTCAGCCTATACTCCGGGACTGTGTGTTGTGCTGTTTGCACCTTGCCAGTCAATTGGCTATAGACCAGATCACTCGCATAGGCAGACTTAATTTTCTCTTGCAGTTCGGTGCTTGCATTTAGATATGTGACAATAGCACCGAAAAAATCAGCTCTTCTACTCAGCGCATCGGCGACGACATTGTACTTCCCCTTTACTGGCTTCAATTCAAAGTCAAACTGATCAATTTCCCCAACCCACCTAGTCAGTTTAGGTGTCATTCGAGCTTAGGTTTTTAAACAGCGAAGTGTTTCATGATCAGAATAGACCTTAAAGTGGCGTCCTAGCAGATAGTGTCGCCAGTGATTCAATGCTTCCTGCAGACTGTTGAGGGTTCAGCCTCCTGATGAGTCGGTGAAACTCCGACGAAACAGTTTGTCACAGCCCCTCGTTTGTTGTCCTCTTCTCTCTCTCTGCCTACGGTTTTACCGGGCAGTTCTGTTTGTGACGATATATATATATATACAGTTTGTCACAGCCCCTCGTTTGTTGTCCTCTTCTCCCTCTCTGCCTACGGTTTACCGGGCAGTTCTATTTGACGATATATATATATATATATATATATTTTTTTTGTTTTACGAGCGAACTGGTTGCTAGACTCAGGGCAAATCGAATATGTCACAGGACTTAGACGAGCCCAGCAGCAGCGACACCAGGATGAGGGAGGTACGAATCACCAAGACAGCTCAACAAGCAATACAGGTCTTAGGGGGGCGATACACTTCACTCAGTGAACTTTCGGTTGGTGAAGATCCACGATCGCTCCAACGCTCCAACGCAGCAGGTACGTAATCACCAACCCAACTAGTGTCTTCTTCTTCGGCCTACCTCCCTCCTTCATCAGACTTCTCCCCACTCAATTCTCTCTCTTATCTCCCTTCTCCCCGGCCTTAATCGTTGCCAGCGATGTCCAAAGGATGCAGCGAGCTTCTGCTCCAATACCAGTTTGCAATGAACCTCTCAGTTCACCACCAATGAGTGCACACAATCACACAGCATGCACTAAAGAGTTCACACGAAGTTCACACTGGAGGCCAGAGAAAGGAAGACAAGGTAAGCGCAGCTTTGGAGTTCCAACAAATTATTATATGAGCAATCACGAGTTTCAGTCACAGGCGCTCAACAGCGCAAACCCAAGTATCCAGTATCTCCGCTCAGGTAAGTATCTCTCCCGAAGCTCTTCTCTCTTCTCTCTCAGTCTTCTCTCTGTCTACTACCTCCCTGTGTCTTCTCTCCCTACTTGAATGCACTCACACCCTCTACTACTCAAGGACCAACTCTGAATACGCTCACTGCTAACTCTACTAACCCCTCTGAGGTCTATTACTAACTCCTAGCACTGGCGCAGCTATGGATGCCTTCCCTCTGCCAGCGCTGGGCAGCTATCGCTGCTCCCTCTCTCTCCCTCTACTAGTGCAGCTCCCTGGCTCAGCGATTCGCCCCTCACAAAAGCACACAAGTGCACCAGCACTTCCACACTTCATGCGAATGAGCAATCTGCTGAATGAGGAGGCTGGCCAGTCCTTATATTGTCTTGGACAGAACTTCAACTCGTGCCAGCCTCTGCCTCTTGGGGCTTGACTTGGTTCCGGTTCCACATCCCCACGGCCTGTTTGCTTTTGAATGTCAGGGCCTGGTACCTTTCCCAAATTTTCATTGGTGTGCTGCTGCTTGGGCCTGTGAGTCACGACTTTTCGATTATGGCACATGACTTTTGACTGTGGTTTGTAACTCCTGCCTCTGGGACACGACTTTTGCCCCTGAGATGTGACTTTCCAATATGACTTCTCCTTATGAGGCGTGATTTTTGCCCCTGTGATGTGACTGTTTGCCGGATGCCTGTTGGACTTGACTGCTAAGGTACCCGACTGTGACTTTTCTGAAACTGACCGTCTTGGCCTTTCTTGGCCCAGGCCTCTGACCCTGAAACTCGAATTTGGGATCTGAATCGTGGAAGGCCTTTCAGTTGCATGGGTGCCCAACAGCTTACGTATCATCCCACTGGCAATTCTGGTCAGGAGTGTCGATGTCAACCTTTGATAGGATTATTACCGCACACTCAGGGGAAATACCGGACCGTCTTCCTCTCTTAATCACAGTAGAGACGGCAGAAACAACAGGCAAAGAGTGTTAGAAGCACGTGCGGCTTCATCGCCGACAAAGGAGCCCATGCAAGGAAAGTGAACCAATCGTAGTACGAATCTTCCATCCCAGCCATGAGCTTGTCAGTGTACCAGATCTATGGAGCGCATTGCAGGCGAGTATGCCGGAGGGGCAAGGAGACAGCAATCACAGAGCAAAGGAAGGAAGCCAGCAAAGCCCATGCAAAAGCATGAACGAAACACGCTCAACCAATCAATGATGCACAACGAAGCATTTGTAATCATCCGCTAGTTCACGCAAGGCTGTAATGTGTGAACTAACTGCTGTCATCTGTTGTACCAATCAATAACTACCTTTATTGTAATGTGTGAACTAACTGCTGTCATCTGTTAGTTCACACATTACAGCCTTTGATCCCAACAACAGAGAAAAGGAACTGACCTGGCGGCCAATGTGGCTGAATGGTACACAAATGTAGGTTTCAAACTTGAATATTGAATGAACCGGGTGGATAAACTAAGGTGAGCAGCTACCCTCTTTAGGAAAAAAAGACACAGAAAAGGAATTGAAACGGTATTCACCAGTTCACAGTAGCTAATGCAGATCCCAGGGCTCGATAGTCGAACCTGCAACCTGTGTATTTTTAACAGTGATAGGTTGTCATAGGGTCCATAGGTAGCATGGGTTTGATCTGTAGACCTGTCGGATAGGAGTCCCAGTCAGGTCTAGAGGTCGTAGCTGTAGTCTTCTCGAAGAGTCAGGGTCATAGCTGCTACAGTCCCGAAGGGTCAAAGTCGTAGCTGCTACAGTACCAAAAGGCCAAGTCCACGGCCTTCCGGAAGGTCTGAGTAGTGGCCTTTTGGAATGTCCCACGCTTAGGCTAAGGCAAGCGGGCAACTGGCGAGGCAAGTGGTGGAGTCTGCCCGTGCTGAGTCAGCAGTCCCAGTCCTAGGCAGTTCGGTCCAGTCAAGCAAGTACCGCATGGGACTGTGTGCACTTCGGGCCTGGGAAAGGGGCCAGACCAACGCACTACAGAAGTATAAATCAAGAGGCAGCGCCCAGCCATTCATTCATTCCTGCATGAGCCATGCGGAAGCGCTGCCACAGCGACTTGTGCAAGGAGGACTGCAGTGAGCCCGAAGAAGAAGTGGGCAGAGAGACGAAGCTTAGCCATAGTGATAGGGTAGAGGCGGCCATAGCCGCCATAGCTGTAGTTAGTGTTCAGTGCATGTGTGTGTGAGGGTTCAGAGAGACGCGTGTGGGATATCCAGGGTGATCCACTGTATGCGAACAGAGAGTTGTATGGGCGCTATATCGCCATAGCCATTGGAAGTGAACTCG
>BFEA01000006.1:6234142-6259219 GCA_003427395.1 Chara braunii | reverse complement strand
AGAGAGAGAGAGAGAGAGAGAGAGAGAGAGAGAGAGAGATGAGCGATACAAGTTTGGTTGTCACTTACCTGTGAAGCGTGCCGTGCAGTCCCACGAAGTGAGAGGCGGCCATAGCCGCGGAGCTTGACCACGGAGTAACGAAGAGGGGGAGAGAGAAGACGGAGGAGGAGACTGAGAAGGGAGAGAGAAGCCATAGCCGAATAGGAGAAGTGAGGGAGACGATCAAAAACAAAACAAAAAAAAAGAGATAGAAGATAGTCGGGGTCAACAGAAGGGAGGCGAGGTAGGCAGAAAGGAAGGAGAAGGGTGGTGACGAAAGTGAAGCCGGCAGCCATAGCCGATCGGAGGAGTTGACCAGGAGAGTTGACCAGGCGTTGACCGGGGTTGACCGGGAGTTGACCGGAGGTGTTGATCGGGGTTGACTGTAGCGTTGACTGAGCGTTCACCAAGGCGTTGACCAAGACCGTTGACCACGAGTTTGACCAAGATGGAGCCGGTATATTCTCGCCAAGCCTTCAGCCTATCCCCTCGCCCTGTGGATGTGCACACACCCTGTGGTACTTGCTGAGTCAAGTCTGTTTGTCTCTTCTTTCTGGATTGAGTCTCTTCTATCCAGGTGTAGGAACTCAATGGATGAAGGATAGGGCCTCGTTGACCAAACCCCTGCCGCACTAAGTAGGGCTAAAGACTGTGTCTGACGACTCGACTGTCCCGGAGGAAACGAACCCTCCCAAGGACYGGTACAGACCGGCGRGSTGCTYGGTGTGGCACGGTAGGCCCGAAAAGCTGAGYTGTGGGCTGCACAACARGCAGTCTCCAAGTGTTGAGAGACTTGCTGATCGCGTCGTCCTGTCTACGACGTTAAAGAATTCCTGAGGAGTTACGGGGGATCTCCTTAAATGCCTCCTGATCAGCAACAGCGCTAGTAGTGACAACCTTAGAATAGGTCCAGGCTAGTGACCATAGTTGACAGGATCCTATCCGGATTCTGTAAGTCTTAGATTAAGTCAGTAGGTGAGTCAGTCAAGGGGAGTAAAGTCTACGTGGTGAGGAGTGGAACTGCTTGTCTGGTTGTGCACCTTCCACCATGGTTGACACCCGTACAAGGAAGAGTACTGCCCCCTCCGAGGCCGAGCAGGCCCGGATTGCTGCCCTTTTTAGAGAGAAGAGAGAAAAGAAGGAGCTCTTGAAGCAGGCAAAACTAAAGGCCATTGAGGAGGAGGAGGAGGCGCAGAAGAAAAGATTGGAGGAGGAGATGATGAGATTTCAAAAGGAGAAGTTTATGTTGATAGAGAGAGAGGAGGAAAGGAGGAAGGCTGCAGAGGAAGAAGCAGCAAGAGAGGTGGAAGAAGAAAAAGAAGTAGTCCTCGAGAGAAGACGCGGAGAGGAAAGAGGCGAAGTCAGTGGCACGAAGGAGGATGACAGATGGAGGGAAAAGAAGATCAACGAATGGGTGGCTAATTTATCTTTGGGAGAAGATGAAGAAGCAGAGTTGTATGTACCATAGGAGGAGAGAGAGGCGTTTTGCCAGGGCACTCGAGGTGATAGAAGACCCTGTGGAACGCCATGAGACAGAAGATGAAAAGAAGTTGGAGTGGAAGTGAGGGAGAAGAAGAGAAGGAGGGAGGAAGCCAGTAGAATAGCCGAGGAGGTTGAGCGTGTACGAACCGGCAGGCAAGAATTACAGGCCCAGACAAAAGTTTCTGCCAAGTTGGATAAGGTGATGGGCTTCCTAGAAATTTTGAGTGAGGCTTGCCTGGAAGAGCACCAGGCCCGTAAGGGCCAAGATGTGACTTTGCAAGCGATGCGATCTGGGTTTAGGGAGTTTGCGAGTGACGTGGTGGGCCACGTCGGGGCTGAGATTAGAAGACTGAAAGTGGCGTACACAAGTTCTGCGCTGGCGCTATTGATACTGCCAAGATTGTGGCCTCAACAGAGGCCACGGCTCGCCCCCGCAAAGAGCCAGTCAAGTTGAAGTTCCCTGACCCATATAGCAGGAAGAAGGAAGATAATTTTCAATAACTGGGAGGCCAGTATAAACACTTATATTTTCTTTCAGCATATTGCCCCTGAGGAGCAAGTCCTCGTTGCCTTCCACGCCTTGAAAGACAAAGCAGCCAGCTTCGCCAGATCTCTCGCACGTGCCGCAGATTGCGAGCACAACATGATCGCATATTATAGACTTACCACCCTCGCTACTTTCCTCAGACTCCTGCGCGAGAGGTTTGCTAACGTCACTAGAGAAATCAGGGCCTCCGATAAGCTACAAACCATCCATTCACGGCAGCGGAGGAGTGCGAGAGCACTCAAAGCTGCCATGGACGACTTGGTAGCCGTCCCGGGCCGCGGGGTCACTGAGACCCAGTTGGTCCAATTGTTTTATCGTGCCATACCAGAGCCCTTGAGAGGGTACTTTTTTGACAAGAGTCAACCGCCCACCATGACATATGATGTGTTGAGTAGAGAGGTGGTGCTGTATGAGGCGAAGTCTATGCCAGTTACCACTTTCTGGCATAAGGACTTGGACAAGGGTAAAAAGTGGAAGGGTCGTACCATCTCCTACCAGGTTAGGGCTAAGCATCACATGATCCTTACATTGGAAGAAGGTGGTACTGACGAGGTCCCCTACAGTCAGATCGATTGGGGCCTCGAGGAGGACAGTAGCGTGGGACATGGGAGGTCCTATGCTGCTGTCGCGGCTGGAGGGAGGCCGCAAGGTAGAGGAGGGCCAAAGGGGCGAGGTCATGGGAGACCGAGGATCGGGCGCACAGGGGGTTGGCGGTCAAGGGAACCGTCAAGCGGGAGGTAGGGGTCAAGGTCCCCCGCCGAATCGTCAAGGTCCCAGTCGGTCCCCACAGAGACGAGGTGGCAGATCACCTCAAAGGTCAGGAGATTGGCACCCAGGTTGGCCGCAAAGCCGGCCCTGGGAGGATCTGGGTCTGGACCAGAATGTATGGCAACAGCGGATGGAGCAGGGGCAGTGCATTTATTGCGGTGACCCTGCCCACATCATAAAATATTGTCCCAAGTATAGACAGGCCCGTGGGGCTGCCCAACAGTCAAAAGGCAGCCGCCAGTAGGGGTCGCAACTGCCCCTACTCTTAGGCCATGTGGGGAAGCGAGTGCGCGCGTAGAGGAAACTCCCACACCACATGAGCCTTCGACAGAGGTTGCAGGCCCGTGCCTAGTTAGTTGTCCAAAGACCACGTGTCAACGTCTCTCTAGGCAAGTCCCTCACAGGCGTGGCAAAAGAATCAAAGGAGAGGATGCCTGTGATGGCGAAGATGAAGAAAGATAACAAGCAGCTAGTCCTAGTAGATGCAGAAGTTTTCAGGAGTAGAGTTGGAGCCCTTATAGATTCAGGGGCTACCCGTAGCTATATTAGCCGTAGGGCGCTGAAGAAGCTGAGGCTAGGTTTGAAAGTGCAGAAATTGGAAGACCCCACAGTTAGTGTCCTCGCAGACAACCGCACGATGCGAGTTGAGGACTACGTAGAGGGAGTCCAGGCGTACTTTCGCCTAGAGAAAGATTGGAAGATGGAGAAAGTTCTCCATTCTCTGACTCTCCTCGTTCAGGATGACCTTCCTTTTGACATAGTCCTAGGTATGGACTGGGGAGAGGCAGCAGGGGCCACACTCCACTTGAGAGAGCATGAGTGTTGGCTCCCTAGTCCGTCAGGCGAGGTTAAGACAGCCCGTCTGTTCCATGTGTGAGGAGTGGACAACTCGCTGGCACATTGCTGTCTCAGTGCTCCCGCGTTCGCGCGATTAGTGAAAAAGGAGCGGTTAGAAGATCAGGTTTTTGTAGTGTATGTTAGACCTGTCACTAAGCCTAAGGAAGAGGTTAGTTCCACGGATCCAGCCATTTCCAAGATGCTGGAAGATTTTAAAGACTTATCTGAGCCGCCGACAGGATTAGTGCCGCGGTCGATCCAGCACATGATAGAGATAGAGCCTGGCAGTAGAACTCCTAAGGGAGCAGTCTACAGGATGTCCCGTCGAGAGTTAGAGGAGTTGTGCAAGCAGTTGGACGAGCTCCTTGAGAAAGGTTGGATTAGGCCCAGTTCATCTCCTTTTGGAGCACCTGTTTTGTTTGTCCCCAAGAAGGAGGGAGAGTTGCGCATGTGTATAGACTACAGGGGTCTGAATGGTATTACAGTCAGGAATGCTGACCCACTGCCCATGATAGACAATCTCTTCGATCGGGTGCAGGGTTGCAAGTATTTCTCAAAGATAGATTTGAAGTCCGGTTATCATCAGATAGAGGTTCATCCTAATGACCAGTACAAGGCTGCGTTCCGGACTAGATACAGGCATTACGAGTTCATAGTGATGCGCTATGGACTGACCGATGCGCCAGCTACGTTTCAGTGTTGTATGAATGATCTGTTTAGGCCTTGGTTTGATAGGTTCGCCGTAGTTTACTTAGACGACATCCTAGTCTTCAGTAGGACCCTCTAGGAGCACCAGGGTCATTGGAGGCAGGTCTTGGAGAAGCTAAGAGAAGCTAACTTCAAGATCAATGCAAAGAAGTGCGAGTGGGCCAAGAGACATGTCCTGTACTTGGGCCACGTATTAGACGGAGATGGCATTAAGCCAGAGGAGAGCAAGATCGTGACAATTAGAGACTTGCCGATGTCTTGCACATTGACAAAGTTGCGGTTGTTTCTGGGCTTAGCTAATTACTACAGGAAGTTTGTGAGGAACTTCTCTACTATTGCCGCTCCCTTGCGCAGGTTGTTCAAGAAAGAAGCGATCTGGCAATGGGATAGAGACTGTACATCTGCGCTAAAGAAGTTGAAGCGCGCGTTGATGGAGTATCCTGTCCTCAAGGTAGCAGATCCATCCTTGCCATTTGTCGTCACCACGGGCGCGAGTCAGTATGGAATAGGCGTCGTGTTACAGCAAGACGACGGCAATGGCTACCGACCCGTAGAGTTCATGTCAGCGAGGATGCCCTCAAAGAAGGTAGCCACCTCGACGTATGAGAGAAAACTCTACGCTCTCAGGCAGGCCTTAGAGCATTGGAAGCATTACCTGCTTGGGAGGCACTTCAAAGTGTATTCCGACCATGAAACGCTTAGATGGTTGAAGACACAGGCCAAAATGACACCTAAGTTGACTAGGTGGGCCGCTGAAATAGACCAATATGACTTTGAGCTTAAGCCAGTTAAGGGCAAATGCAATGTAATTGCGGATGCTATGAGTAGGAGATCAGACTACTTTGGAGCCATAGTTCACTATCTGGACATAGGGAATGACCTGCAAGGAAAAAGTTAGACAAGAGTATGCGCAGGACCCTATCTACAGTGACCTCCTCAAGAGAGTTAAGGAGGCCCCAAAGACAGAGCCAGATTACTGCACTACTGAGAACGAAAAAAAAAAAAAAAAAAAACACTATGAAACCGTAACATAAAGACACTGTCTGAGTCAAAATGAAGCGTCAAACAATTCAACAAAATGCCAACTTTTTCATTATTGATCCAAACATGTCAAAACTGCACACATGACGTACCCTAAAGCACATATATRTCRCACAAAAASAAAAACAAGAAAAAAAGCAAAAAATCAGCACAATATGACAGTTTCAGTGCAATTCGGTGCAAAATTCGTCGAAAATAACACCCCTGGTTACCCACGCGTGGCAACTGGCGAGGCAAGTGGTGGAGCCTGCCCGTGCTGAGTCAGCAGTCCCAGTCCTAGGCAGTCCGGTCCAGTCAAGCAAGCACCGCATGGGACTGTGTGCACTTCGGGCCTGGGAAAGGGGCCAGACCAACGCACTACAGAAGTATAAATCAAGAGGCAGCGCCCAGCCATTCATTCATTCCTGCGTGAGCCATGCAGAGGCGCTGCCACAGCGACTTGTGCAAGGAGGACTGCAGTGAGCCCGAAGAAGAAGTGGGCAGAGAGACGAAGCTTAGCCATAGCGATAGGGTAGAGGCGGCCATAGCGGCCATAGCTGTAGTTAGTGTTCAGTGCGTGTGTGTGTGAGTGTTCAGAGAGACGTGTGTGGGATATCCAGGGTGATCCACTGTATGCGAACAGAGAGTTGTATGGGCGCTATATCGCCATAGCCATTGGAAGTGAACTTGTATCTGGGTTGCCATAACTCTGAGTACTGAGTGGGCGCATGTCGCCAGTTTGCTGCGCCGCTGTTTGCATGCATGTAAAGTGTGAATGAAAGCAAGTCTGATTGCAGAATAATAAATATTAATAAAGGTACAAACAAATCAGGGACGTGGCGGTGGCAGTAGGTGGAGGTACAGATGCCTCATGGTCTAATGGGAATGAACGAAATAGGATCACAAAACTGAGCAAGGTAAGAGGAGGGGGAGGGGGGGGGAGGGGGGGAAGGGGGGAAAGGGAAAAAAAGTTAAAAAAAAAAGAGAAAAGGTAGGAAACTTCAGGAAAGTATAAGGAGCATATGTAACAGTAAAGCACCATACTTGCGGCACACCAGTGCAGTATGCCTTGCGGTGGGTTGCACATTTCGCCACGCGCGAGTTTAATATGCGCGCCTACGCACTCGCACCGTGCACAAGACACACATGGAAGGAGCGCTCTGTACAGCGTGCTAATTCCCTTGTGCGCACACATTTTGTTTTTTTATTATTATTATTTTTGTGTGTGTGTGTGAGAAAGAGGGAGAGTATCCAACTTGAAAGCCAGGTTGAATACATTTGAGGGCACAACATGCGCTCGTTGCAGTTACGGAAGTTCACAAGGGTGTGTAGTGCCCTCGAATGTATCAAGGTGACTTGCCGATCCAATACAGGCATGAACACGGTGGAGGTATTGTTTTAATTTCCCGTCACCACGATCCCCCATCATGACTGTATCCTACCCAAATTGTCACCTTCATACATTCGGGCAGCAGGAGGGCATCTTGATGGTGCACCCTCATCATGACTGTATCGGATCTAGATCGCCACCTGCATACACTCGTGCAGCATGCCGACATAGACGTTGCACCCTCACTCATGACCGTATGGGACCCACATAGTCACCTGTATTCGGTGAACCAGCACACAGGCCTCATCGAAGGTGCACCCTCAACACAGCTGTACCGGACCTAAATCGGTGCCTACATCCATTCGGGCAGCATGCAGGCCTCATAGATGGTGCACCCTCATCATGACCGTATCCGACCGTCAGCTGCATCGTGAAAGTTAAGGGGAACCCTATTTCACGAACTGCGCACAGCCTCATCATGACCAAGCCCTCATCATGACCGTATCCAATCGTCAGCTGCATACATTTGAGCAGTGCACAGGCCTCGTGAAAGTTAAGGGGAACCCCTATTTCATGAACTGCGCACAGCCTCATCATGACCAAATCCTTCCTGAAAAGTAGCTTCCTGCATGACAAGAGGTGTGAGGGTTCACCCCTCGGCATAAGGCCCCGCAGCAGGCATGTGCCCACCCTGACTGAAGGCGGGCCCCCTGAATCTCAATGTGCCCTGAACTCGTCAATTTTTGCAAATCTTGGTGGGCGCCAGACAGTTGCCACGCACCAGTTGGTTACATCCGCTTTGCTCATGAGAATCAGAAATATTCATGAGCCTTCCAGGCTCTTCCAGCAACGTGGAACACCGCACGTTTGTGCCTGGGTGGTTGGGCATGCCTAACTAATTCGGTCCCAAGCCACTGTCTGAACGGGCCTGGGCTCAGACACTTTGGCCGAGACTGAAGCTAGTGGGAACTCCTCCCCGCCGGAAAGTGAAGACCGTGCACCCAACACTTTCGATATAGGAAAGTGTCGGGCGCCAGGGAAGACATTTGGGCACCAGTGTGCAGTGCGGCATCGCTGCTTGAGCATGGGCTCGCGGCAAAGGCTGTGCGCAAGAGCAGGGTGCTGGGACGTGCGCGCGTGCGGTGCGTGTGAGCAGGGCACCGCTGAGGGCAGCGCCATAGCCCAGCCCCCCATAGCTGGGCTTGGGCTTGGACTAAGTCAGGGGAGGTGGTGGTGGTCTTCGTGTATGAGGGAGAAGACATGGGTGTAGAAGTCGAGGCTGAGAGAGAGAGAGAGAGAGAGAGAGAGAGAGAGAGAGAGAGAGAGAGAGAGAGAGAGAGAGAGAGAGAGATGAGGATGAGGATGTGAGGGCATGTACCCAGTCTTGGCGATGGGTCGACATGTTCATGTACTTCGGTTGTTGCTGCTGACGTCAAGAGGTTGGTTGCATTGTCAATTTGTAGGCTGGTAGTAGCTGTGTGATTGTAGTCTGGGCGCTGAGTGCCAAGTACGAGGAAGGGCTCGGGATACATATGTTAGTGGTGGCGCGAGTATGCTCTCATTGACATTCGGATTTGGTGCTTTGGTTCTCAGTTGGTGGAACATCGGTGCATTTCTGCTTTCTGGACAGCGTCGGACTTTCTGGCATTCAATGTGATTTTGCATTCTGGAATTCTGTCATTTCACTATCGCTCATTTTCCTTGCAGATAGGTAACAACTTCACAAATCTCAGAGCTAGCTAATGTCAGAAGAATCCGTTGTGCAGCAAAAGAAATGTCCTTACTATTACCAGGAAAAAAGAAAAACGAACTACTGTCAGAACTATCTGTTCTGTATAGTAGGATCCAAATGCTTTATGACTGTATCAGAACAGAAGCATCACTTGCATACATTCCCGAATGGGGCGTGGCCTTGAATTTGCTTTTTTCTCCCTCTTGTTTTTTTGAGGGGAGGGGCAAGCCTTGCAACCGTTCCCCACATTCCCTAATTTTCAATGGAACCCTATTTTATGGGATGCAGCGGACCACATGTGCAAGCACTTTGTGCCACACGTGTGTGCCCGACACTCATGCGATGCGCCGCATGTAAAACACCATTCACTCTATGGCTCAATGAATGAGTTCACTTGTTTCAAAAACAAAAAGAGTATTCAAAATTACTCAAAGATTCAAACATAGCGGCAGTAAATTATAAAATGCATAACTTGTAAGACAAAACAAAGAGAAAAAAAGTACAACTTGCCTTGTTGCAACTGGCATAACAGATTTGCCTGATCCTCTTGCCTCCTTAACAACTTTGCCACAGCAACAGCATATTGGATTGCATACTCCACATAAGGATTGCCTGCACTGAATATCCAGCAGAATCACGATGATATCTACAAGAATGAGATTCTTTATCAACTAATTCACTTAAAAATGCATTAAAATTGATTAAATTTAACTAATTAATTTGATTCTCCAAGGAACCACGTGATGACAACACCAATTTTCCAGAATACAAAATGTCATAGAAGACCAAGCATGAATGAGCCGAGTTGAAAGCAGAATACGAAAGTGGAAATGCACACCAATTAGGAGAGTACAGTGCACTGCAGTCTCTTGATAAAGAAAACCCTATGTCACATGCCCGAAAATCGGAAAGACATGGCGCAGAACCCGAGAACCGACCGAAGAAAGAGCCATAACAATGCAGCGGAAGACTGAAATACACAGATCTGAGTCATCGTGACTCAAAACTGACTGCATACATCCATCATCACACTCGTGAGGGAAGGGCACGGTGATGCATACACAGAAGAAGTTGCCTTGCTCATACACGCACATCCATGCACAAAAGAGGTGAGGGAAGAAACAAAGGGGAAGAACAAAAGGAGACGCCAATTCAACTAGCTTTGCGAATGTATTGTTATGATCCTGGCCAATTTTGAAGTACAAATTCATCAGATAGAACAATGCCGTCCAATTGCAAAAGAAATGAATGAACTTGAGAGGAGAGAGAAGGTAGTAAGAAGAAGAAGAAGAAGAAGAAGAAGAAGAAGAAGAAGAAGAAGAAAGAAAGAAGAAGAAGATGATGTACACCAGCATACACAAAAGCTAGCGCTCTTCTTCTTCGCCAAACACTCTCCTCCTCCTTAACTACTCCTCTCTTATTCACACAAGAAATAATAATACAATGTTGAATGGCTGAACCAGAATCAATGTCCGAATCCCTCTTCTACTGCAGGTTGCACTTGAGGTCCACCATAGCCATGGCCGCCTCTCTCCTTCTTCCTCCTAGGTCGAGGCTATGGCCGACTACCGGGGCATGGCCCGGCTCTCCAAAGGACAACACGAAGCAGCTACGGCTGCTCTAGCTCAGGCCGCCATGCCTGACTGTGCCTCGAAGCTTCTTGGTGTAGCTCTGCCCCAATGGGGGCCTACCTGCTGCAGCGCCCACCAAGGTGATGAAGATGGCAACCACCATAGCCAGGTAAGCACCTCTGGCGCTCCCCCTTCCGCCTGGCCTTCTTCCTCCTCCATGTCCTTGCTCCTTCCCCAGCAGCGCTGCTCCAGCCAGCGCTCCAACCAGTGTGTCGCCAAACCTGCACACCGACAATGAGGCTGGGCTCTTCACCCGGCCTGGAGATATAGCGGCCTGCCTGCCTCTTGGGCGGTGACTTCCAGACCGCTCGGCCTTCCAAGCAACCAGTACCTCCTCCCTTTCGGAGGGAAACATCATTGCAGACTCTGATATTGCCGTACAGGCCCTAGACTCAGACTGGCTGGACTGGTACCCGCCTAGACCTAGCCTACAACTACTGGGCCTCTAAAAATGCCAACTTTGTCTTCTTCTGCTCGACCTCGAGTACCCGGCACATCTACCTCTTCAGGGTGTGGTACCGACCTACCTGCTACTTGAATGTTTCCCCGCTGCTTCAAGTGTTGCGGGCCTCTTCCCCCGCCACGTGAGAGTTTTCCCTGCTGCAATCCTCAATGTCACGGCCACAGGTAAGTACCGGCCCTGCGGGCCCAATGAAGGAACAAGTGCCCTTGCGGGTCACACACACACACACACACACATGCCAACAGCACTCAGGCAGACATGCAGACCAGCAAGTGTGCACACACACAGACTTGGAGAACTCAGTAGCAAGCGGGAAACTCAGCAAGGCATTCAGTCCATGAGCAAAACTCAGAAATCAGCTGTGTGTCTCAGTCCGTGTTTGGTCAGGTCATCAAACTACCCCCACCTTATGAGCGAGGTCCCTTCAAGTGAGTAACTCATTCCGAGTCCCCGACAAACGCATCATGTGCAAACAAAGCAAAGAGATTTCTAGAGTACTCCGTTGCTGTGAGCTTTGCAGAGATTTTAGGTACAGCATTAGAGGCGATTTCTCGCTCATAGGTCTTAACAATGTGGGGTGCGCTGCGCAGCAGTTCCTGCTTGGAGATTCAGTAGAGATCGTCCACCGGGTGATACATAAAATGAACCTGGTACTGTCTGTTACGTCCCTTCCCTACGTGCTGTTTGATTCTATCGATGTTACATGCTGCGCCTGCACACGAGGGCCATTTTCCAGGCCCGGCATCCCTCAGGCTGAAAGCCTGAAAACCAGGGCCTACAGGCCCATGACTGTTCAGCCCGAAAGCCTGAAAACAGGGGCCTACAGTCCCTGTGTCGTTTCAGCCTAAAAACGGCAATAGCCTCGGCCTAAAAACGGCAATAGCCTTTTTTGCCTGAAACGAAGGGCCATTTTCGGTCGTTCATCAGAACCACCGGCTCTGAAACTCAGGCTGCAATGACTTGCTGGTTCCAGGTCGCCTGTAGCCTTGCTCTGACGACGCTGTATTATGGTTAGGGACAGATTCGTAATTTTGTTTCGCTGAGGACTAACCGAGAGACCTGCCTGTATGGAAAATTCGTGAGGGACATATCTGTAAATATAGAAATATGGACCCCGTACTAACTCGATTTTCCTACAGCTACCCTAACTGCGAATAGCAGACCCGGGCTACCCATAGTACGGACAGGCCCTATGGGCCTATGCTGATAGACGGTCCTATAACCTATAGCCGGGTAGGGAGAGGCCCTAGAGGCCGAAACAGAAACGGTACCGGTCGGTCAGTCAGTCCGGTCTAGGTCGGTCTAGGCTAGTGCTAGGGTATAGATAGGATGGGGACATCGGTCCTGGGCTTTTGGCAGTTGACACTTCGTGGTGGAAGTTTCTGCGCACACGGTGTCAGGTCGTGGTTGCTGATTCCGGTGTTGGAGACGGCGGACATAGCCAGACGTTCGGAGCGCTGACCGGACTGGGGTCAACGCTGTCCGCTCTGACTCTCGGGGAGTTGAAGCGGTCTGGGCTATCAGAGGTCTGATGCGTTGGAGCACGTGGTGCACTGCTGACCCTCCTCAGGAGTAGGGTCCCAGTGGCGATGCAGCCATAGCTGCATCTTCTCAGAGATATCATCGTCTGGACTTCATCTTCATAAGGGACTGTTGGCGTTGAGCTTCTTCATCATGTGGATGGCGATTGGCTCTGGGAGCCTGTTTCACTTTGGCGCAGGCCACTGAGTTGGATGTCAGGGTGGCGCTGGGTGTTACCTGGGGTTTCGGTGCTATTTTTAGCTGTTCAGGGTGTTGGCGTTGAGGCGCTACCCCTCTGAGGGTAGCGCAACAGCGTTCTGAGGGTATTCAGTGGAAACAATGCTCTGAGTTTAATAAACAGTTGTAATGCTGTGTTTGAGTTGTCATCTCTTCATTGATTTCTGGTTGTGATCACTCGGTTGTCTTCTATGAACGATTGTTGGGACCAGTGTGGAGAGAATTCACTGTTTGTGTTTGCTTTCACTTCGCTCCTCTGAGTCTTCTGCTGCGTTTCTTTCTGTTGGGCGGTGTGATACTCAATGATAATGAAGTTCTGAATGTTGCGCTGCCATAGCCAGTGCTTGGGGCAGCTAGGGTTTGTCATAACTTAGGTTCTGTCCGTCAGAATTTCAGTTTGTCAGTCACCTTGAAATCGCAATTCAGTATCGAGTCAGTGTCTGAAAGCGCTATACTGGATTTGATGTTTTGAGTCAGGTACAGTGATATTTGTACTTCGCCTCACCTATAGTGGGGCATACAAGGTCCTACAGTGCCAGTGTCAGTAGTAGGAGTCTAAAAATAGCCTGATCAGTCATCCGCTGCATCTTGGTTGACTACTGGGTTCTGGGATTGCTACTGACTCTCTGCGCTATTCTAATCTGCCTACTTACAGTCCAAGGTTGCATCCTGGCTATGTATCTGACAGCGATTTTGGGGATAATTACTCAGAAGAGGGTTCTGGGCTGTGAATGAAAAATCGCAAGTCTGATTTTATCTGGTTGTGACCTAAACTGACCCAGGACAGCCCTCAGCAACCTACAGAGGCTGAGCGCTCTTCTGCCCTATACACCACGTCTTTTCTCATCAGGTGGCAGTGATTATATCAGTGTGTGTGTGTGTAATCATAATCTCTGCTGACCTTGTATCTGCCTGTCTATATTTATTCGACTGTGTGAGTGTGACATTATGGCTGACGCTAAGACAAAGGTTGAGGGAGGTGAAACTTCCACTAACCCTCCTCAGGTTCCTCTCTCTCCTCTGGAACAGGCCCAACTTGAGGCTGAGCAAGCTCGCCTCAAGGCAGAGACCCAGATCCAACGGTTGAAACAGGAGATGGCGGAAGCTCAGGAGGCTAGTAGGAATGAAGAGAGAAGGAGACAGCTACGCAAAGAGGTTGAAAAGGTTGTGGCCAGTGGTACATCCAGTCAGTACAGTAAGGACACTGCTGAACTGGTGCTCTTAACAGACACCATCAACATGTCCTACTTTTCTAATTGGGACCAGAGGATACTCGCCCTCGAGACCCAAGGTTCTGCCATAGACCCCAAGGTTGATAAGCTGGCAGCAAACCTTGAGTCCCTGACGACGAGTGTCAACTGCATCCTGCATCACTTGCAGCTACCTGTCCCTTCTCCCAAACCTCCTCAACCTTCCCTAGCGCCCTCTACACCACCTCGCAGTCGACCATCTTCACCTGCTGGTTCTCATGTGTCCACTACTCCTGCCGCCTCTGGTACATCTGATCAGCGGCAGCCCAAGCTGACACCACCTCCTATGTATTATGGGGAAGACCCCAAGGTGGATGTCTCAGATTGGGTTACCGCCATGCAGGCATACCTGGGCAGCTTTGTTTGTCCAGAGGTGACAAAGGTAGGGACTATTCTGGGTCGCCTGAAGAGGACTGCATTGAAATGGTGCACATCCTCTGCAGCAAAACAGAATCAGGCCATGGACAAATGGGCACAGCAGTTGAAGGTGGAGGGGTTGCTGCAGGCCCTACGAGATCGGTTCGCTGACAAGGAGCAGGCCCGAAAAGCAGCAGACAAGGTAATGCTGCTGGGCTCACGCAGGTTTGAGGGTTCCCTGTCCAAGCTCTATAGCATGTTTGAGAGCTTGACTGCTACACCCGGTCTGGAGATGAGTGAGTCTGACCAGCTCACCCATTTCCTTCGCGCAGCGCCTCCAGACTACTCCATTGCTCTTTATTCTTAGGGCCACAAGGACTGAAGGTCCTTTGGCAAAGCGGCCCTCGACCTGGAGTCTCGGCTCAAGGTTCAGGAACCTTCTAAAGGAAGGAGGAGACCCTCTTCCAGGGGACAGCGCAAGAAGAAGGGTGCTCTATTGGTTGCTGATGCAGGTTCTGATTCTGATGCATCTCAGCGTGGCAGTCCTCCATCTGAGACTGCATCAGGATCAGCAGTTGAGCCAGCCGTTCTTGCCCTGGCTGAGAATCTCGCTGCCATGTTCAAGGGAAAGTTCAATAAGGACAGCAGCAGCAAGAGCTCAGCCAGCCAGAAGGGGAAAGGGAAGGGACGTGCCACTTCCCCTCAGGCCCAAAGAACTAACCTTCCACGAGACGTCCATTGGCCAGTCAACGTCATGGATCGTTCCACCCTTCCCTGGAGAGCGCTCAGGATCCAGGAGGGGCAGTGGCAGAGGAGGAAGGACCGTGAGGTTTGTTTTCGCTGCGAGGGGCACCACTTTCTAAAGGACTGTCTCCATATGCCTCGCAAGCCTGGTTCTAGTCCAAAAAACTAGACCAGCAGAGGGAAGAGGAGTTTGCAGCTCCCTCCACGTATGCTGAATCAGATTCTGAGGGATCTCATTCTGCATCCACCCTCGCTGATTCTGTTGGAGTTGCTGCGTCAGGATCCTTTACTTACAGGGACCCTGACTTAGATGAGACGTGGCAGGAAGATGATAGTCAAACTTTTGTTGATCTTTTCCTGTCTCTGCAGGAAAAGAAGAATCACAAATCAGACCTCATCTTGCTGCGACCCTCCATCCTGGGAGCCAGGATCAAAGGCCTACTAGACTGTGGGGTTACAAGGAACTTCATCTCTCCCAAGGCTGTCAGCAAGCTGCATCTGGATGGGAGACTGGTGAAGTTACAGCAACCACTGGAAGTCCGAATTGGGGACTCCTCCACAGTCCGGATTACCTCTGCTGTCAAAAACCTACCGGCTATATTTGACAAGCAAGAGAAGGTCAGGCAGCGCTTGAACTTCTATGTGTTTCCCAACGTGCCCTTTGATCTTGTGTTTTCCATGCAGTGGCTAGAGGCCACTAACCCTAGGATCGACTGGCAGATCCGTAGGGTAGAGCTTCCTGACTGTCGAGGGGACTATCAGCCTTGTGTCCGGGCTGATGAGTACCATCCAGTCAGCAACTGCTATTGTATCCTCGAGGGCACACGAGTTTTTTCTAGCTCTCTCGCTAGACTGCCCACACACGTCAGTTTGTTGCATATGTGAAACAAAATGCTGTGGATGTTGCTCCTTGTCCCTCACCAATTCAACAGGTTTTGGACCGGTATCCAGACCTGATGCAGGAGCCTACTGGACTTGTCCATAGGCAGACCCAGCACAGGATTGAGCTCCTGCCTGGTGCGGTCCCTCCTAAGGGCCGTATCTACAGGATGTCACCTGCCGAACTCGATGAGCTCAGGAGACAACTTGAGACCCTGACCAGCAAGGGCTGGATCAGACCCAGCACATCTGAATTTGGGGCTCCAGTTCTCTTTGTTCCAAAGGGAAATGGAGAGTTCAGAATGTGTGTGGACTACAGGGGTCTCAACAAAATCACTAGGAAGTTTACAGAGCCCCTTCCTAGGATTGATGATCTGCTGGATATGGTGCAGGGCCGTACAATCTTCTGCAAGATCGATCTCAAATCTCGCTACCACCAGATTGAGATGGCTGAAGGCGATGTCCACAAGACTGCCTTCAAGACCAGATACGGCACTTACGAGTACCTGGTCATGCCCTTCGGTCTCTGCAATGCCCCTGGCACATTCCAGACACAGATGCATCGCATACTCAGGCCTTACCTGGACAGGTTTGTAGTTGTATACCTGGATGATATCCTGGTATTCAGTCGATCTGTCGAGGACCATGCGCAACATCTGGCTCTCGTTCTCCAGGCACTACGTGAGGCCCGGTGTCGGGCGACTGTCTACCAACCGAAGGCTTTTCATTTATGAATAAAAAAGCATTTTTTTCTTTGTTTTGGCTGTTTTTGCTTGGTTTTGGCGCATGCGTGCATGTGGATATGGTGTTTTGGACGTCCGAGTCTTCACACTAACCTTTCGATTGGCTGAAGTGTCGATATAAACCTTGGTCGCAAGTGGGCTCTGGCGGATCCTTGAAGATCGGAGTTTTTTGTGTCAAAGGCAGTATATGCGGGGCGGCCGGCGCGCGTCGAAGTGGGCCAAGATCGGATCTGAAGCAGAGGACCAGTGAAGGCCCAAGATCACAGTTATGAATGACCGCCGGCCTACCGCGGGTGTGCACGGCGGGATTCGCTCGCACCTGGCCTGAGCTGCGGTACGAGGGAATCAGGTGATTAGGCAACAAACAATTTTTCTTTGAGAGAGGAGGGTCGACTGGCGCCTTTTGCTGGGAAAGGTGACCGGCACAGTTCCGATGCGGCGGCCGAGTGAGGCCAGATTTGTGTGACCGAGAAAGTCAAACTGGCAGGTTCTCCCTCTGGGGCCGTGGCATTCGTCTAGGTGATCCATAAGATTGGGGTTGAGCTTGGGCATGGGTATAAGGTCTCTGAGAAAGTGCTGCCAAAATACGGGCGTCGTGGGATGATAGTCAGCTCGGTCGTTGCAGGGTTGGCACCAGTGCTAGGTGCGCCACGATGGGGATGCACGCAACCCAGGCTGGTGTGAATGACCAGGCGCAAACGATCGTATGGTGGTCGGCAACAGGCTAGCTCTGCCTCGGAGGAACGGGGACTAGGCAAGGCAACGACAGGCCAAGTGCACACGACGACAGGGACCGACAAATGCTGCCGTGGAAAAGGGGGGGGGCTAGCTTGGCCGAAGACACTGGCAGCATCACGGTCGAAAATATGAGATGTGCGGATGCTGAAGGAAGGTGGGGCCGGAACGACATTGGAGGACTGACACCTGGAAGGGCAATAAGCAAAGGCTAGGTAAGCCTGTAGCTTCAAACCATCGGGATTCGACTGTGGTGGGTGCCTGCGGGAGGAGAATGGGTCGAAGAGGCAATCCAACCGCGAAACACAGAAGGGATGGGAGTGATGAGCCCAGAAACGGGAGAGGTCGATCGAAGGGAGGCTAGCTAGATCATGAGACCGGCAAGCGGGGCCCCTTATCTCTATGGAAGGCTACAACAGCGTGTGGCCGTAGCCATCGGGGGATTCCACATGGAGGGTCTGATGGACCAGCGGGATTCGACAGCGAGGAAGGAATAGCAAGGGATTACCGGTAAAGAGAAACGGGAGGATCGACAATGGAAGGAAAGGGAAGGGTGCGCCACGTCATTAAGGGGAGGGAAAGGTGAGCGCATCCCAAGAATCGGGTAACGGGAGGAGCTCAGAGCGCGCTCACGGATCTTCTTGATAACTGCCTTGGTCCTGAGGCGCGCGCGCCTTGAGTTCTTGTCAACTGCCGGAAAGGCAGTGGAGTGGGAAGCAGCGGGCGGAGGGCAACAGACGAGGGAGCGCCTTGCAGAGACAGGGGAAAGGCGTACGGGTAAGGTAACTAGACAGGAGTTGGGCAAAAGTGCGGGAGGGGGACGGTCGCGCTCGAGCTGCGCTCTCTGCTTAGGATCGATCCAGTAGAATGAAGCAAGAAGTAGGTCCTATTGGGAGCGAGAAGAGAGACAGGATTGAGGAAAAAAGGAGGGAAAAATGAGAGATCGGAGCGGGAGAACGGAAAAAAAAAAATTAGCCAAAAATTCGAGTTTGGAGCCTACGAGAAACGGGCTGAAGTAAGGGGTAGAGTGGAGGAGCGGCGTAGGGAAAGGTAGGGAAAAGGTATAAAAGAGGGAAAGAGATCGAGAGAAGGGAGGAGGGAAATTTTCTTTGCGTACGGGCGAGGAAGTGGTGCACGAACAACACACGGAGAGCGCGGACCTTCCCAGCGGCGCTCGGCAGCGAGCCAGCGTCCGGAGGAAGAGACCGAGAGGAAGAGAGAGAGGGAGAGAGGGGTATAGAGAGAGAGAGGGAGAGGAGGCGGACCGAAGCGCACAGAGACAAACGGCTGCAATCCAAGGAGCTCGGGGCGCACGAGTTCAGCGAGCGTACGCTTAGGCGCGCGGAGAGTACTATCATCGCTAGCCGCTCTCGGTAGTGAGCGGATGACAGTAGGAGAAAGAGAGAGAGTGAGAGGAGAGGGTGCGGGGAACACAAGAGCCAGGAGGAGTACAGAGCTCGCGAAAGGGAAGCGCTCCCCGTAAGGCTCGGGGTGCTCAGATACGGGGAACTTGAACGAGGGGGAGAGCACGAGTGGGAACGCACGAGAGTTTGAGCGCTCGGGTTTTTCAACGCACGAGAGCTCGTGCCCGCTTCGCGCGTACGTCGGAGGTCATTAGCGCAGATGAGATCTTGACAAGGGAGGAAGCGCTCGTGACGAGGGAGATAGGCTCGCGCAGGTGGAGGCGTCGGGGACGCACTAGCGCCTGGCAGCGCCCGACCGTACGGGCCGCTCACGATAGAGTGAGGAAAAACGAGAAAGAAGGAGGTCGAGGGAGACGGGAGGAAAAGGGACGGAGAGAGGCAAGGGAGGAGGGAGAGACCACTGACCTCGTTCCTACGGGGCTCCCGCGGTTGAAGGAGACCGAGAGAGAGAAGGGGGAGGAAGTGCACGAGTTCGGGCGCAGCACGGGGCGGGTCCCACGGGATACCTGGAACGAACGGTCGACTCGAAGGCCAAGCGGAAACCAGCTCTGGAGCTCGTCCGCTGGCGAACACTCGGGAGTGGGGCATAGAGGAGGCGCTCGTGAGGATAGGGGAGTAGAACGTGACGTCCTCCTGTCGTATGAAGTGAGCAAAGTGATGAGGAGAAGTGAAGGCGATGTCTAGGTGGAACCCAGAGGGACAAGGGTCCTGGGGCGGTAGGTCTGGAGGGGTGTCGCCTGTAGTTCCAATGAAGGGGACTCGATGGGTTTTACCACACTTCATTTTGAGGACGAGTCTCTCAGTCGCCCATTCGGCCGCCACGGAACCAGCGACACCAGGGAGTGTTAAGGATAAAGTCGTACCCAGTCTCCAACATGTCGAAGTATGCGGAGGAATGCTAGCGCCGAGGCGGCTGGGTACTATCCGGTGGCTGGAGGGTTAGGGAGAAGTGGAGGTCGGGGACCGTCTGATCGAAGAAGCGCTGCGTCTTGTTATCTCTGAGGGTAACAGAGATAGGAGAGCGAGACCCATAGGTAGTTAGGCGAGCTTCCTCAACCACGCGAGGGTGAACGAAATCTCCCTGCGAGCCAGAGTCCCATAAAGCGCGGTACACCCTCGTAGATGTCCCAGGCGAATAGGGATGATAGGGAGGGTGCGATCAGGGTCAGAGAGCAGAGCGAGAAGACGATGCAGGACATTTACGTACCTCGTGAGTCGCTCCTGGCGAGCCTGAAGGATGCTCAAATCCAGAAGAGATGACACGATGTCATCGCGAGTCACCAGTTGGGCACTACAACGAGTTGTGCGAATGGCGCGACTCGTCAGAAGTTTCGGAGGGGAAGGACTAGATGCGGCGGTGTGCTGTGGGGCAGACAACAGGGCAGAGGGAACTGCGTCTGTCGTGTCCTGAGGATCCTTTGGTAGGCTAGCCAAAGGGGCAAATCCCGACTCGGTGGTCGGGAAGCCGGCTACGTGCGAGGCCTCAGCGGTACACTGCACTGTGGCTAGCTGGGTGGGGTTGGCCAGACGGGGCCGGGGGGGGACTGAGATCGACGCTGACGAGAAATGTCAATGTAGTGTTGATCGAGGGCGGCATGGTATGGACACCGTGAGGAGGTGTGTCCATCCTGGTGGCAATGAAGGCATCCGCGACGGGCCTCGAGGGCGGTGCACTCCTCAGGAGATAGAGCTCCGCGAGGAGGAACACAACCCTGCGGGAGGTCTATCCGAGGAACCGTGTTCGTGCGGGCGCCAGCCTGTGCAAGCCGACTGCGCGCACAACCCATGGCGAACATGGTCATCTGCAGGCGCTCGACCACCGGAATAGTGTCGTCATCCAAGTGATATTGGATGACGTCTCGGAGCTCGATGTCCTCGGGGTCGTCCCCAAGGGTAGGGCCAAGCTCGTCCGAGGTGTCCTCGCCGTACTCTAGACAACTGTAGCGCCGAGAGAATGGCGCTCCAGGTCGAGCTGGTCGGTGGAAGCGGTCGGCGAAGGAGGATCGACCGTTGTCGCACTTTTTCTAGTCGGGCCCCTTCAAGCAACCAGAAAGCCAACAGGCTGTCACGCAGGGTTTGGTTGTTTTTGCAATAAATAAAATAAATTAATTAAAGCAAATCCCTTCCTGTTGTGTGTGTCCGACTTCGAGCGAGACCCTTCAATTGCGGTCTTCGCCAGTCCCTGGTCTTAGGAATCTTTTACTTTGATTCAGAACTGCAGAGAACCATGCAAATAATAAATAAAAAAAGAAATTCTGATATGTCATGCATGCATCAATTTGCTAATCTACTAACTTTGAGAACTGTGACAACATCATCAGAGAACATGATCACCAAGCAAAACGATGTAGTCCATACAAGACTGACTGACTCAAGCAAGGACAAGGGTAAATGAGGGAAGAATGAAAACTCATAATAATCTCGGAGAGTACATATGAAGTGAGCATGGCCTGCACCAGTCAAGAGTCCTCACTCATCCCTCTGCGTCATTCACTCAATCTCTCACTTGGCTGCATGTTTCTTGTGCCTCGAGCCGTGTCCACGTACTCCCTGAGATTGTGGTCTCTGGATATACAGCCACCTAAAGCCTGCAAGTTCTGAACACTTCCATCCGAGGGCCGTAATACGGAAGTCAACCATAGCGCAAAACTCCTCCCACAGAGTGGGGAGATATGGCCTAGAAAAAATCCCTCGTCTGAGATGCCGAAACTCTAAGACTCTGTCACTGCCGAATAGTCAATTGCTGCAGGGGAGATATACCTCTTTGCAAGATCAACCAGGTCACTCCAACAAGAACCGTCAGTGAGAGGAAGAGGCACTGGTGGCCTGGGGTGGTCGGTATAGAGCTTGGGCCCAAAACTACGGATCAACTTGATACCACTCTCATCAAACTCCCTCTCTTTCTTCTCAAGGTACCTGGCCGCTGAGAACCAAACTGGATCAAAGTGCTCATGGCGGCCCGGATCCCCAACCAGTTTTTCCCTGAAAAGACAAGGAACAAATCTGCGAACCTGATTCTTTTCATACTTTTTTTCCGCAAAACTCCAAGGTCGAACTACTGGCAAAGTTGGCGTGCCTGACCACCCCCGCAGTCTTTCCCTGGCATTCCGACGGACTCACCGGTACGTCAATTTAACCACGTTAGGGGAATTAGTGGTTTAATCCCATGAGAATAAAACCGCAATGATCCCCAAACTGAAAGATACTCGTCAGACGTCGAAGTACAGGTAGACTCAGATCTGCACAATGTCTCCAGCTAACGTGAAAGTGATATCTGATACAGTATCTCGTTACCAATAGACGAAGAGAGCGGAGGGGGAAATAGACAGAGGAGAGGGTGGAAGAGATAATCAGTGACCACTCAAGAGCAGCACAATCAATTTCCACTCCTTCTCCGGGCTTCCTCTCCCTCCACGTCATCAATCAATAAACAGTAACAAGTCTGATAAGCCCTGATCACACAGAAGTGCCACGTGGCACTATTCTTCCATGGAGACAATGAAGACAATCAGCAGCGTACAATGTCGACGTCAGCCTCAGGTAAGTATCCCGTCCCTCAATCGTCCACAGATCCCGATCTCCCTCCTTATCGCAACCAATCAACTCATGTAGACAGCATGGCCAGTGCCACGTCAGCAGAAGAGACAGGTGGCATGCGCCACATCAACAATGAAGATAGGTGGCAGCACCACATCAACAATGCAATGTAGACAAGTGGCATGCGCCGCATCAGCAGTGTGAACAAGTGGCATGCGCCACATCAGCAGTGTAGACAAGTGGCATGTGCCACATCAGCAGTGTAGACAGGTGGCAGCGCCACATCAGCAATGCCTGGCGCACAGAACAGAAAGCGCCAGCATGCTGCCACAGTCCCGCGCAGTCATCCACAGTGCCAGCGAACAGCCAGCGTTGAGTCAGCTTCCAGCCAGTGTCGAGCCAGCGTTCAGCTACAGTCAAGCCAGCGTCGAGGCAGCATAGCAAGACTGAATGTTGACCACCTGGAGACCAAGCCTTATGTAGTATTTGACGAGGCTGTCCTCAGGTCTCCTTCCCACAGTCGTACAGATTGACTCACAGTCGAGGGCCTGGATTGTACACAGTTCCAGAGTCCCCCTTGGTCCTGATGCTGTCTGGGTACCTGCATACAAACAAGTGTGTGCATCTGACCGGCGGCCTGGGCTGGGTACACTTTGACTTTGACTGTTGGGTGTCTGACAATTGACTTTTGTCAACTGTCACTCGTCCAGGCCCTGAATCTCTACGTGGGGTTCTTTTCCCCCTTTGGCCTGGGTCTGAGTGCGGCCTGCAAGGCCCTTAGACTTTCCACGAGGCATACTACATGGGTTATTGCAAAACAACAAAGAAGGTCAACCTTCCCCCCTCACTCTGTTGGGATGTCCCAGCTGGTAAATTAAAAAAACGAAACAAAAAAAGGGACGTCCTAGATGGTATCCTGTGGAACCCCTATCCAACTGACCTGCAGCTGTAATTAGAATTCATTGTCGTCGTCATCATCATCAACTGATATGTGTGGAGGTTCAGGGAGTATCGAAACTCCATGTCCAACTGCGGCGATAGGACCACAACTCCTGTGCTCTCCTCCTCTTTGCCACCACCTCTGCCTCCTGCCAATACCTGCAAATCAGTCCAGGTGCAGCAGAGTATTTCCAAAAACACATTCAGAAAAGGCAAAAGGCAAAAAGGGTGTTGTTTGTTTGAACTTCGAAGTTTGGGGGAAAAAAAAGGTGTTAGTGCTGGACCTGGTAGTGGTGGTGGTGGTGTGATGGACGACATGGGGTGCGAAGTGAGAAAAAGGGAGCTCAACCGTTTTACTTCTAGAAAGTAAGGGATCTTTTTATTTTTAGAAAAGTGCTATAGGCATGGAGGGGGGTAGGAGAGCCAAGAAAACTGCTAGCTGCTGCAGAGAGTGGGAGACAATCTCAGCTGCTGCAAAAGGAGTAGGTGGAAAGGATCCTAACATGGAGGAGGGGGAGAAGAAAGGGGAGGAGGTTTGGGAGGATGAGCGCGAGGACAGCATGAAGCAGGACAAGGAAGAGGAGTCTGGGAAAGGTCCAAGAAGGAGACCGAAGTGGATCAAAGGGAAGACAAGTGAAATTCAACGGAACAGCAGGCAGGGAATGTCAAAGGAAATGGAATGTTGAACGAAGGAGGACAACTAAGGGAACGAAGAGATGGAGGCCATGATCCATAGAATCGCAGGATTGCTTTCTTTTCCTTCTATTTTGCGAATAAAGAGCCAACATGAAATGGAAAAACCAAAGAGGAGGAGGAGGAAGAAGAGCTGGAGGAGCAGTAGGAGGGAGAGGGGAAGAAGGATAAGGATGAGGAACATGTGGATGAGAAGGGATAAGGGAGATATCAGAAAGGATATGTGTACCTCAATCATTATCAGCAGTAGCAGCAGCCGTAGCAGCATAATCAGCCCTAACTCCACTTCCTTTTCTCTTTTGTGTTTCCTATTTCTTCTCTTTTCTTTTTGTTACTTTTCGCATGGTGAACAGGGGTAGTAGCTCCTAAATTATTATATTGATCTGATTGCAGCAGGATTCAAACTCATGATCTGTTTCCTAGCAGTCACATGTGTGTACTATTCACCCACATTGGCTGGGAAGCTAACTGCTCTTCCTGCTCCGCGTCCTCCCCACCTTCTGTCTTCTCCTCCTTGGCCGTCAAGCTTCCTTCATTTCCTCCTCCCCCCACTCTCTCCTGCATGCTCCCCATCCTCCTCCTCCTCCTCCTCCTCCTCTTCCCATTTATCTTTCCCTCATCAACATCACCTTCCTCCTCCCCCTCCTCTTCCTCTTCCTCCTCCTCCACCTCAATGTCTTGCTATGTCTCCTCATCATCATAATCATCGCCGCCACAACCATCTTCCTACTCCTCCTCGTCATCATGATCATCATCGCCTTCATCTTCTTTCTCCTCCTTCTTTGTTGTTTCGCTCCTCTTCTTCATTATCTTCCTATGTGTGAGGCCACTGCCTCTATGAGCCCCTTTCGGCCCCTCTCTTGCAGCCCATCGGCCGCCCTAAGTGAAGGCAGGCTTGACGAGGCCTTCAGGGCCCTATTTTGGTCACTGCACATTTAAGGAAATTCAGGCAGTTGCGCAGCGCCAGTTGGTTGAGAGAATCCAGGCCCTGGGCCGCCAGTGTGAATGTATGGAAAGCAGGCCCTGGGCTGGATACGGGTTCTGGGCCAAACACAGGCTGAAGGCAGTTGGGGCACATGCAACCACCAGGCCCAAGGCCTGTCCTCAATCGTGCTGGGCCTCAGGCTACCAGGGCCTACTGGAAGCTTCCTGGGACTGAACGCAGGCAGGCCACTTCGATATAGCAAAGGGCCTGCCTTCACATTCGTCATTCGGGTGCTGGCTGCATGCTGCGCAAGCGCTGCTGCGCTATTTGCTGGCTGGCGCCTACGCGCTCACGGGCGAGCAGGGAAGGAGCAGGCAGCCATAGCCGGGCTGCGCTGCTATAAGCTGGGTGTGGCGCAGGGTGGTCCTTGGGTGCAAGTGGCATCTGTGTGTTGGGGAACGAGGTTGTGAGTAAGGCGAGAGACATACCTGGTGCTGGAAGCGTGCGACATTGGTCGCTGTATGCTCGTACTTCGG
>BFEA01000006.1:6204194-6224695 GCA_003427395.1 Chara braunii | reverse complement strand
AACCGTAGGCAGAGAGAGAGAAGAGGACAACAAACGAGGGGCTGTGACAAACTGTTTCGTCGGAGTTTCACCGACTCATCAGGAGGCTGAACCCTCAACAGTCTGCAGAATCCCCTCACTGATTACACTGTATATATGCATATATATATATGTATATATATATGTATATATTGTCACAAATCTATGAACTAAAAGAGCGCATTTAGTGAAACAAACGATAAAAATACATCGGGCAAACATGAAGAGCTCACTAAAACCATTCATTTTTATCATTCTTCTTTCGACTCCCCCTTCATATGCCTCTCACATATAAGGCTCGCCACGTTGATGAAGTTGAGGGTGAGCTGCCCGCATCCCCGTGTGCCATAACGTCCCACTTGTGTGCTGTGAGAAAGAGGCAGAGTAAGGGGGGAGGGGATAAACACAGAGTAGAGAGATGGAGAGAGGATAAAACAAACAATGACAAAGAGAAAGTAGGGGAAAGTAAGGAATGTGGAATGGTTCCGAACGAAGATAAAAGCAAAGGAGAGGATAAGAAAATTCTTAAAAATCAGTCTTTCCTTAATGACAGAGAGGACAAACATTGTAAGGATGAGGTGGATGAACACATGGAATATCTAGCTGAGCATTTTCATTTGAACAATTGTCATGGCAGTTGGCATTGAGCATGCCCGCCATACACGTCTGACAAATGGCATGTCAATTGCAGGTCAAAATGATGGAAGAACGGTCACCAAAAAAGACCATGCATTCAGTATAGCACCCATGGCCGCAAAGTGGACGTGTAGTAACCAGATGCGGAGGGCACCTAAGCACGTAAGTGGCATTCAGAAGGTCATGGGTTTGATTCCCCATGTCATCCATTTGACTCCCCACGAACGCCTGTGGCACACTTCAGATTCACTAGCGGAGATAGTTGGCTTGCACCACCTTGGTAAGAGGATGTGCACTCCTGCCATCCGGTGCTAGGGATTAGGAGCCTGGGTACTACTCCCTGCACTGAGTAGAGTAGATCAATAGGATTCCCTCCACTTCATAGTGGGATAGATAAGTTGGGGTAGACTAGGGAGGCTTAAACCCATAACCGTTAGCACGCTGTGGCTTTGTTGCACAAACATGGATTGCTGGCTGATACTGTTCCCAGCTAGATGGGTAGCTAGTGTGAGCAAGAGAAGAAAAAAGTGTAGTACCAAAATACAGCTGGCCCCCATATATCAGGAGAAGACAACTGTGCATTGAGCCGCATTGCTCGACACCTTGAGCACACACACACAATGAGAGATCACACGAATACACACTGGAGACCAGAGATGCAAAGTCCAGATAAGCGCAACTTAAAAATTCCAATAAATTATCATATAAGATAGTTTCAGAGTTCCAGTCAAGAAGCGCCCATCAGCGTAGAGTTCGACAATTCTAGCATCCCCATCTAAGGTAGGTGACTCTCTTCTCTCTCTCTCTGCCTCATTCTCTCCCTCTCTCTGTCTTCTTCATGCATGCGCTCTCTCTCTCACTCCCTCTCACTCTCTCTACTTGAAGAGCTTGACTCTGAATACATCGGCTAATACTCAGCTCTATTGTTACATGTTGCGCCTGCACACGGGCCCCATTCGCGGGGCCCGATGTTGCTGAGGGGCCCCAGGCCACATGCCATCCAGCATGCACCCAGGAGGCCCACGGCGGCCTTCTGAGCCGCAGGCACAGCCTGAGGCAGCACTCCGTTCTTTCTTTCTTTATTTATTTATTTACTTATTTACGTGTTGTCTCATCTTTGTCTGTGCAGATGTCGTTTCGGATTTACAGGACCCAAGGTGACGCCTTGAGCCAGGTACACAGGGACGAGGCCTTTTTGAGGCCAGGAGCGTTTTAGGCGCCTCGCTGCACCAGCAGCAATTTATTAGACAACCCCAATTTTTTAATCATTAATAATTCATTACCTTTTATTAGTTTTTAACTTTCTAAAGTTTTTTTTAAAGCTTTTTTATAGTTTTTGACTTGTAACTCAAGTTCGGTTAGGAATTCTGACATGACTCTAAGGTAAAAGTGGTTTGCATTGTTATTCTGCATAGCATACTTTTTTTTCAGATTTTTTTTTTTCTTTTTTTTTAATGGCCCGGACATTTCCGGACCTGTCCAGACATCCTGACCGTCCAGATCCCCACATGTACGGAGGTCCGGAAATCCAGACGTCTGGAAACTACCGGACACGGGTCCGGTTCCATGTCCGGAAATGTCTGGGTCCGCGTCCGGCGTAGCCATGGAAAATGGCCACCGTCGAGGGGAGGGGGAAAGAGAAATAAATAAACGATGAAATTTTGAGATAAAAAATCATCATAATAAATGATAAAAAAAGTTGAAGAAATAAATAAACAAAATGTGAAGAGAGAAAGAATGTTTATTTTTTTGAAATTTTCGGCAGCATTTCCCTACCACCCATGGGGTAAAAAATGTGCAAAGAGGAAGGAGAAACCAAGATAAGCACACTAAGGTTCAAAATGCCGCAAATTGTAAATTTCATAAAAATAAATAAATAAATGAGGAGGTGAAGAGTGAAGAGAAACTAAGTGTTGGATTTTTCAAAAATTTTGGCAGCATCGTTATCCCCATGGGTTCAAAGTGTGCCGGCAAAAGATATAACTAAGTAAGATGAGAGAGAATGGGGAGAAAAGGTAGAATTTTGGCAACACTTTGTTACCCTCACGGGGTCAAAACGTGCACCAAGAGCTGAAATAACTAAGTTCTAAACAGATATAGAGGTGCCGCAGAAAAATTTGAATTTTCAGAATAAATAAAAATAAAAATAAAATAAATCAAAAAAATGAGGAAAGATGTAAAGAATAAGAGAATGCAATTTTTTGAAGAAAACTGTGAATTTAAATAAAAAAAAGAAAGACAAAAAAAAGAAAAAACAGAAAAAAATCGAAGTCGGGGGGGAGGGGGATGAAAAGGTGAAGAAGAAAGAAAGAAATAGGTGAGAAAGAGAAAAGATTGAAGTGGGAGACGGGGGGGATGATGGGGTTGTAGTAGGGGGAGGGAAGGGGGAGAGGTGGGTGAGAGAATGGGGGAGAAAGGGATGGGAAAGGTGAAGAGGGGGAGAAGAGATTAGTAGAAGATGGTGAGTAGGGAGAGGAGGAGAGAAAAAGATGGAAGAAGATGAGTGAATGTTGAAGAATGTGGAAGAACGGTGGGAAGGGGGGGGGGGAGAAGGGAGAAAAGAGGAGAAAAGAGTGAGGTAGGATGAGGGAGTAGTGGTAGAGTTAGAAAAGATGATTAGATGATGGACGGGGGAGAGAGAGAGGGAATGGGAGAGTGGGTTAGTGAAAGAGAGGTGATACCAAGCTCTTGGGTGGCCAAGAGCAATCAAATCAACCCCTTGGAAGAAGGGGGTCTTCAACTGCTGCAAAAACTGCCAGCAGGGCATGAAGATCTTATTAGACTGATCAGATTTGCCAAATACATGGTTTGGGAGAGATCTTGATCTCCAAAACGAATACTCCACTTGTAGTGCAACACCCTATATAGGGGGGTCTTCAAACTGCTGCAGAAGAATTGCAATGGATGGATCTGATTAGATGGATCAGATTTGTTGTAAAGCAGCCCCCTAGTCAGGGGGGATCTTTACACACTGCCACGTGGCACTCTTGGAGATGGCCATGGGGAAAGGGAGGAGAGGGATAGGGGAAGGGGAAACACTCTTTTGCTAATAACTTTTTACCCGCTGGGTGGAATTTAGCAAAAGAGGACTCGTTGGAAATCTTTTTGAAAGGCACTTCCAACGAGATATGGCGCGGCATCAGCCGCGGCCTGTAGTACTAGCGCTCATTGAAAAACGAGCGCATGCGATTTTGGAACCTGGAAAAAAAAACAAATTGCAATCTTTAAATGATCGTAGCTCCAAAACTAGTGCACCAAATTTCATAATTTATGGCTCGTTGGAAGTGGCTCGTCGAGAGTTTTCCAAAAAGCCAAAGATCATAATAAATGGACACCGGATGCAAGAGTTATGAAGCAAAATGTGCACCGGTGTCATTAGGGGGGTAGAAGTGGCGAGTGTTTTGCTCAAGCCACGTGGCAAGTGATGGAGGGGGTGGGCGGGGGAGGGGAGCAGGGAGAAACGCCTGCTCTGATACCAGTGTGATGGACCCGCCAGGATGGCGGTCTGTTGGGATCAAGACGAAGGGATGAGGATGGAGGAGATGGAGATGAAGTAGGAAGGGATAGTGCAGCTCCAACGCAGACTCAACATGAACGTACTCCAAAGTGTGCAAATGAAGAATGATCCAAAAACCAGACTGCACCTGGGGTATACCCCCAACGGACTGACTGGACTGCACTGGACTGGCCTGGTACCGACAGTGGTACCGGGCAGGACTTGACTGGACTGAAACACACGGCCTGTGGGGTCAGGCCACGACCTAGTCCCACAGGCCGAATAGGCCCTGGCTGTAGGCCAGGGCAGATAGAGGCTTGCTGCAGCCAGGGCTCCGTACAGTTAAGGCCCTGGGCGTGTGCTTTCAGACCCTGGGCGTGTGCTTTCAGAGGCCGACACATCATACACAAGCCACGGACCAATGAGATTGCCGCATTGTGGCACATAGTGGTCGTGAGCCAATAAGATCACAGCGAACATGTGGAGGTTTGTGGACTGCCTAGACGTGCCCATTTGTAAAGGGCCCAGGCCCGTAACTGCAATTGGGCCTGGGCGCAGGCACTGAGGCCCGGAAGCTACTGGATGCTCACCTAGCCAGGACCAGAGGCACCAGAGGTAAGTATCGCTGGGGAGGGCATTTTGGCCTAGGCAGGCAATGCGGCCACACTGTTGCGTTGCAACTTCGTGATTTACACGAAGCTGTCGGCTCGGTCGCTCGCACAGGCGTCGGGGTGTGAGGTGCACTGCTGTGCAGTGGGCACACGACACACATAGCCGAGCTGCTGGGCGTAGGTCTGGATGGCGATGGTGGTCTTCGCGTGTTGAGAATCCACACTATGGGCAGTCGGGGGTGATAAAACGAAAAGACGATATACATACCTGGTGCATGGGGGAGGTCAGCTATGGTGTTGACGTCGTGTACCTTGGTCTTCAAAGTCGAAGTGAGCCTGTTGCGTGAAAGTTAGGGTAGTAGGATAGGCAAGTACTGTAGGTTGGATGCTGATGCTGGGCGCCAGACAGAGTAGGAGCGACATTGAATACGGTGTTGGTGTGACCTGAGGGCTTGGACATTGGCTCGTGAGTTCATTGTATTGCTCTTATCTGGATGGAATCTCGATCCATTTGCGCTCTCCTGCTTGTACATGACTACTTGGACACCTGTGTGATTTCACAACTTGGTTTTCTGTATATCGCTCTTGCTCATATTCCTTGCAATTTGGTATTGGAGCTGGTTCGGATATCGCCATTCTCGCGCTGGTGTCTTGGTTACTTGGTGCATCGACGAAGCTTCTATGAAGTGAGGATACCTTGGCGCTAGCTTGGTTATCCCCATTGGGATAGAGGGGTGAGGGGCTAGAAGGAGTGGCAACAGCAAATGTTTGTGGGATGATGAGAGCATGTTGACATAGCATTTTGGTTGAGGTGGCACGACATTGTATTGTTTGTGGTACCGAGGCTATGACCGGTCATCAAAATGCACGTCAGCTCAATTGGTGAGAAATTTGTGGTTGGGGGCAGCTATCTCCATGTACATTGTTCCCTTACCTTATCTTCTCTCTCAATCTCTTCTTACCGTGAGGAAGTGAGTCCAACATTGAGTGTCCTCTCTTTTGTGTAAGGAGTTGTGAGCGCTCTACCTTCACAGACGACATTCTTCTCGGTGGTGCATCTGGCAGGAGAGGGCGGTGCCTCTAAAGGGCCCTGGTCGAAGCACGGGTCACGGTCACCATGCCAACCCATGGGAGTAGTACACGCAGGCCATGCTGCTTTGTCCATTGAAGGCTCTTTGCTGCGCTAATAGAGGAAACGTGGACTGACCAGTCCTTTGCAGACGCTTATCAGACCGTCTATAAATATTTATGGCGCGGATTTGATCTGTCCACTGGTTGTGATCGTCGTCCTGTCTGCGACGTTAAATCATTCCTGAGGACCTTGGGGGCCGTCCTTAAATTGCCTCTTGATCAGCCAGATCAGTCAGACATTAGGCTCGTTGCACGTGAGGATAAATAAAGGGCAGTGTTGGTCATAAGTGAGATCCTGGGCACAAGGGTGGGCCGCTAATGCACACCTTAGACACCGCTGCTTGATGATGCTCATCGGTACATTGGATACAGGGGAAGGAAGGTTTCAGTTGGTGCATTATTATTATTTTTATTTCCATTTCCACATGCATCTGCGCACTTGATTTATTTTATTTTGATTAGTTGAGGTGTGATAGACTGCTAACACCTGACAGACAGCTCTAGACTAGAACTAGTCTACCATTGCCAGTTCTGTTTACTGTTGCTGTTCGAGAACTAATCAAAGTAGAAATTAGATCATTTGCACGAGTCTGTATATTTTCGGTTGACACCGCCTAAACTGCGTTCTGGCACATGGACCGAATAATTATTTTATTATATTTATTTTACAAATCGGGCAGACCCTATGCTGTGGTAGGTTCCAATGAGGATGCTAGTGCAGAGAGTGGTCTGCTATAGCTGATGTGGGAGTGTAGCAGTGGGTAGGAGGGAGTTGACTAAAAGAGGTTGACATGGCGCAGAGCCTTTAGAAAGGTTGCCATATAAAAGGTCAGATGACCCCGCTAAAAGCAGCAGCAGCAGTGGATCAAGAGTTAGTAACGGCTGCCGCAGCAGCAGCGGCATAAGGATCCAGCGGACAAGCCATGCAGGCTGATGCACCATCTGCCCAAGTAGGTGTTAGTCAGACAACAATCTCAAGTCAAATGGCGAGCTCGTAGTTCAGCAAGCCGCTCCAGCTCACACTAGCCGACCTGGACATTCAGGAAGGTAGTAGACATTCCTACTTTGCTAGAAATCAAGGTCGGAGGCGAGGAGGACAAGAATAGGATTAGAGACAGAGCCATACTGGTTAGTAGAGAAGACAATGACAAAGTTAGGTTAGAGGGATCGGAAGGAAATGGACTCGGTACCGCAGAGCAGGATCTGCAGGCATGCGAGCGCATGCAAGAGTCCATGTCCATGCGCGAAAGCCTGGACATTTCTCTCCTTTCCAGCCAGGTTCGGACATAGAGGGTGGACAGTACAAGTGGACAAAATTGTACATCCTTAACTGGGCCGCTTAGTGTCCAGACTGATAAAACCTCAAAGTGGTGTTCCTATGGGGACCAAGGGTGGGATATTTGCCTAATCTCGAAGTCTCGGAAGGGCAGGGCTATCAAACTTCTTCCGAGAGAGAAAATGATGTCGCTTAGTATTTGTATCTCCTTGGAACCGGTCAGGAATCATAGACAGGAAGATTGCCCAACAGATAGTTAACACGCCTTCCCATGAAAGAAAGAACTATAGGATGACTCTTATGTTATGAGATGACGATTGGTGAATTAAACGAAGGAGGTACGAATAGGCCCTTATACGTACCCATAAAGATCATTATATATATGAAAATCTAAGTAAAGGAGATGGGGACGCGGAGACGGAGGATCTCCAAATAAATAATATAAAACTTAATTTATATACTAGTAATTGGAAAATTACAATAAACACCTTTGAGTAGTTTATTTTTAGAATAAAAACAAACATGCAAAAGAGCACTTTGAACGCGTATATAATGCACAGAATCTACGCTAATGCCTATGGTTGTCCTCGATGTTATACAAAACCTTCTTTCTCTGTCTAGACTTGTTTCTCAAATGTCTGTGAAACCTACGAGACAGAGAAGTGTAAGGCATTTTAAGGAAAGGACTAATCTTTGAAGTAAGTTAGGTAATCGGTATTTATAAGGCCTCAAGGACTGAGAAGTGTAAGGTATTTTACGGAAAGGACTGATCTTTGGCGTAAGCTAGCTAATCGCTATTTCTGAGACATCAAGGGCTAACTAAGATACGGACAGACCTGGATGGGTTATCAGACTGCCTAACTGCTCAAATAATCTTGAGATGTCTACTTTATAACTGAACTGCAAAAAAGCAAGTGGCAGGGACCGAAGGACAGCTAACTGCAAAATACCTTCAGGAAAACATCATGAAGCACGGTAAAAGGACTTTTTACGTTATTGCAATTATGCTGCAACAAGCTACACTAACAGTAAACCCCTTCCTACCTGAAACCCGAATATCAACACCAACGAATGCTAGCTCAGAAGCTTATTCCAAGCAGCTGCTGTGGGTTGTTGATTTACATCAGGAGCACTGTACAGTACACCGATTTTATGTCAATTACGGAGAATGAGTCTGTGTTAGGCCACAAGCAGTTGCATAAAGACTTGACATCTACAATGTCGCTATACTAATTAACAGAGTAATCAATAGTCTGATCTGGTTTCTGGTCTGGTTCCTGATTTTTTTTCGGGTTTGATTGGGATAATCAACCCTACAGTACCTGCATTTGTGTAAAGCCTCTTCGATCTATAGGATACCAGCCGACACACATGGATAATGAGAACTGATCATATCATTCATTAAGAATGCGTGCTGCCCCCAACCATGGATAGAGACATCCAAAAGAAGGCCTCCTATAAGTCATATCTTCTGCATCTTCCAAGAAGTTCTACTGCACCATGTCACTGCAGACATTAGGTGGATGAAGAATTTGAAGGCTTCTCACGGTACTTTCAAAGCTCAGGGGGAAGGTATGCGAGGATTTGACCCCTCGGCAGTGCTGGAAAAGGCCTTGCCCGCCCTCAGTGAAGGCGGGCCAGCCAATATGTGCCAAGGCCTTGGTACAGGCCAGTGTGATCACCCAAAAGGGGTCGTATGTGTCCGGGGAATGAGCCCTCGCAGGGCCCTTAACAGACATGCACATGTTCTGGGCAGAGGCCCTCAGCAAGCCATGTGCCCGCCCTAAGTGAAGTCGGGCCTGAATATTCACAAGAGGCCAAGATTTGACATTTTTCCATATGTGGGTATCAGACAGTTGCAGCATACCAGTTGGTTGCCGAGCAACGTGAGCCTCCCTAGGCTCCTTCCGGAAGTTGCAGCCTGGACGGGCAATTGAGCCAGGGCCCCGTACATTTAAGGCCCTAGGCGTGTGCTTTCATAGTCCGACACATCATACAACAGCCACCGACCAATGAGATTGCAGCATTGTCAGCACATAGGGGCTGTGAGCCAATGAGATCACAACGAACATGTGGAGGCCCGTGGACTGCCTGGACGTGCCCAACTGTAAAGGGCCCAGGCCCGTAACTGCAACTGGGCCTGGGCACAGGCACTGAGGCGCGGAAACTACTGGACGCTCGCCCAGCCAGGACCAGCGGCAGCAGAGGCTGAGCTCACTATCCATATAGGAAAGTGAGCATCGCTGGGGTGGGCATTCTGGCCTAGGCAGGCAATGCGGCCACGCTGCTGCGTTGCAACTTCTTGATCTGCACGAAGCTGCCGGCTGGGTCACGCGCACGGGCGCCGAGGTGCGAGGTGCACTGCTGGGCAGTGGGCGCACGACAGCCATAGTCGGGCTGCTGGGACACGTCTGGATGGCGATGGTGGTCTTTGGGTGTTGAGAATGCACACTGTGGGAAGTCAGGAGTGATGAGGGGAGAGACGAGATACATACCTGGTGCATGGGGGAGGTCGGCTATGGTGTTGACGTCGTGTACCTTGGTCTTCAAAGTCGAAGTGAGCCTGTTGCATGAATGCTGGTGTAGTAGGATAGGCGAGTAGTGTAGGCTGGATGCTGGGCACCAAAGAGAGTAGGAGTGACATTGGATGCGGTGATGGTGTGGCCTGAGGGCTTGGACGTTGGCTCGTGAGTTCATTGTATTGCTTTTATCTGGATGGAATCTCAATGCATTCACGCTCTCTGCTTGTACATGACTACTTGGACATCTGTGTGATTTCGCAACTTGGTTTTCTGTATATCGCTCTTGCTCAACACTCAAGTGGCGGAGCAAGAGGCCCGCGACATTTAGAACAGTGGAAAAACACTCAAGTAGCAGGTAGGCCGGTACCACACCCAGTAGAAGTAGATGTGCCGGATCCTCGAGGCGAAGCAGAAGAAGACAAAGTTGGCATTTTTAGAGGCCCACTAGTGGTAAGCTGGGTCTAGGCGGGTACCAGTCCATCCAGTCTGAGTCTAGGGCCTGTATGGGCAATATCAGAGTCAGCAATGATGTTTCCCTCCGAAAGGGAGGAGGTACCGGTTGCTTGGGAGGCCAAGCGGCCTGGAAGTCACCTCCCAGGAGGCAAGGAGGCCGCTTTATCTGGAGGCTGGGCGAAGAGCCCAGCCTCATTCTTCGGCGTGCAACTTTGGCGACACACTGCTGGAGCGCTGGCCGGAGGAGCGCTGGCTACTACAGCGTTGCTGGGAGGAAGAAGCCCGGAGCTTCCACCTCGGCTATGGTGGAGCTCTACCGGTAGGAGGAGGGAGAAGAGGACCAAGGAGGAGAGTGGCGAGGTACCTACCTGGCTATTGTGGACACCATCTTCATCACCTTGATAGGCGCTACATCTGGAAGGCCCCAGTTGGGTAGTGCCGCACCAAGGAAGCTCCGGGCAGAGTCAGGCATGGTGGCCTAATGAGCAGCGGCATAGCTGCTTTGGGTTGTCATTTGGACAGGAGGGTACAACCCTCAGTAGTCCGCCATAGCCTCGGCCTACATGAAGAGGAAGAGGAAGGGTGGCCATGGCTATGGTGGACCTCATGTTGTGCCTGCAGTAGAAGAGGGATTCGGACATTGATTCTGGTTCAGCCATTAAACATTATTATTGTTATTTCTTGTTTGAATAAGAAGGGAGGAGATAAGGAGGAGGAGAGTGGTTGGCGAAGAAGAAGAGCATTGTAATTGGTCTATGCTGGAGTACATCATCTTCTTCTTCTTTCTTCTTCTTCTTCTTTTTCTTTCTTCTTCTTTCCCTCTCTCTCCTCTCAAGTTCATTCATTTCTTTTTGCAATTAGACGACATTGTGCTTTCTGGTGAATGTGTACTTTGAATTGGCCAGGATCGTAACATTGGTATCGGAGCCGATTCTACTTGCTGGCGAGAGTTGACTTTGCCGCCATAACCCTAACCTAAGTGGTTAGGGCTAACCACTTAGGGTGAGGGCAGGAAGTTAGGGTTAACTGGGGCAGCATGGTGAAAGGGAAGCTGCTCCCACCTGGCAGGGTCGTGCAAGGTCGACAATAGACCCGGCCAGGTTGCTAGTGTGTGTATATGGTGGCGAGACACAAGGTGGGACTTCGTGATGCAATTGGAGAGAGGCGACAGTGAAGGGCACCTACAACTGGAATCCGGACTTCAAGGAAGACGTGGAGCGACTTTAGTGCTCCCCTCAAGTTCACGAGCTTGAGGGTGGCAGCCATATTTGCACCTTCGGACTGCAAGTTGCTACTTTGATCTTCAACATCGACGGGGATCCGACGTTGTACTTTGGGGTAGAAATTGACCCTCCTAGATAATAGGACATTGGTTCAGAGGATGCTAATTGGGTCATGAGGACTATGTGAGAGGGGGGGTGAGTTTTTCATCTCAAGAGCCCGGCCGCTCAGGTAACTGTCATGCCACAAGGGTGCCCATGTGTGTGTGCATGGATTGGACTGCCTGTTGGGGTGATTCTGGGTTCTTCTCCCATCCTCCTTGGTCTTGATCTTGTGTGAGATGTGTGAACTACTTACTCACTTGACGAGTGAATGGATGGAACATCTTGTTTGCAATGCCGTATCTTTCTACAATGCTTTGTTTATTTCATTTTGAACGATTGTACTCTGTAGGTTCTTTCTTGAACTGAAATTCGTTTTCCAATACGGTAGGGGCAGAGAGTTGGTCTTTGTGGAACTCTTGTTGGTTGGGACCCGGTTCTGACTCTGCTGGGACCATTTTGGTCTCAGTGGGACCCGCCCCGAACAAGAAGGGCCCCTAAGGGCCAAATCTGTTGGCGTCAGTTACCTTGCTCTATCTGAGTGGGCATCGAAGTTCATCCTTTCCGACCAGGACACTCATTGTTGAGGGGATCTCAGCAGAATACGTTTCACAAATCTTATCGCATGAACCGCCGCTGACTCGCATTTAATACACCACTCAATTCTCTTTTGCATTGTGTACTAGACTTTGAATTTGATTTGTTGTGTCTTTACGAAACTGAGTCCGCCTAGTCTTGAGGGGACCTCATACGTGGTCGGACCAAACTATGTTGCGGAACCAGATCTCTCTGATCTTTTTTTTTTTTTTTTGACAGCTCTCCAGTCCAAATGAATTGTCGCTCCGGCTAGAGTTATACCTTCTCTTCTAATTGCTTTCAAGTTGTTTCTTTCATTAAGTTCGTTAAAATCCTGCGTCTACACGATCGAAAATGAGGGAGAGAGAGAAGAGAGAAGCTTTTGAGTGTTGCTCTTGAGGGGTTGAGGAGAGGGAAGAGGAGTGTTCGTCCCAAAACTATGAGGAAGTACGGACCCCTCTTGACAGACTTATTGACACCCTTGTCCTCCATCATGACGTCTGCAGTGGAATGGAAGCTACAAATGGACGCTGCCCCCGAGGCAGAGAAAGCGCAGTACCTGTTCTTTTATGAGAAAGCATTGAAGAGGGAAGAGGGAAAGAAGGAGAGAGAGAAGGGAGACAAAGTAAAGGCGCATGAAGTCGTTTTCAATACCGTGCCCGCCTTAATTGATGCTGAGGTGGGAGAGAAGATCGTCCCACTTCTCAGGGCTTTAGTAGATGTTCGGGGTGTTGAGGATCATACCGGCCAACTCGCAAAAGTGTTTGACGAACTCAAGAAGTCGCGTGAGGATATGGCCCTGATGGCGCAGCAGCAGCGTGACCAGCTGCAACAGTTTGCTAACTTGCAGTCGGCCCATATTGTCCTTCCATCGGCTTACCCCGCTTCTAATGTTGCGTGCGAGTCCATTCTTGCCCCTCTAATTGTGTCTTCTTCGTCTTCTTCTTTGAGTGTGGTCAACAACCTATCCGGACCTACAGCAGGTCTAGACCCCGTTGTTGCTGTTGCTACTGTTGCAGTAGCAAGTGGCAGTGCAGGGTATTCTAGATCTGTTGCAGCCTCGAATTCGGCCCCAACAATCGCTGGTCCTAGCTGCAGCTTTCCCTACGTGGACAAGAAGGCAACACAAATTTTGTCTAAATGCAACAAAAAGGACGGGATTGAGTCTTGGGTCAGTTGTATGCAATCCTATTTTGATGTGTTGGGGACACCCCCGGTTACTCAGTCGTCTGTCCTAGGGACCAATGTGGAACCCGCCATAAGAGGCTTCTTAGAAGTCCAAATTGTTCAGTCAAACTATAAGAGAATAGACCTGAACAAATGGTTGAAGGCTATGCCAATAGCCACGCTCGAGAATCTCCTGATCAAGCAATACGTTGATCCACATGCTGCAGCTAAAACTAGACTAATGCTTGACAAGCTCAAGCACAACAAGTGGGCAGGCACCATGCATAGTCTGTAGCAGTACGTTAGTAAACTTTTTGCTATTCCTGGTCTAGAGATGACTGCGCAGTCTTTCTTGGATGTGATTGAAGGTACAGTTCCCTCTACTATAACACATCGCCTGGGGCTCGGACTCGCTGCGTATATAAATTGACTTTCCCTCATGCGGGATTTAGTCATGCTGGAGGCACAAGACCTCCCGGGTGGATCAGGTGGCAAAAAGACCACCAGCCGCAAACAGTTCCCGGGCAGCAACCGTTTTGCAATCCACGATCAGCTTAAGGTTGAGGAGGAGGCCTTCGCAGAGGACCCTTCTCTTGGTAACGATCAAGAGCAAGACTGCGAGGCATCTTGCTCTTCGTCAGCCTACGAGTCTGATTATGTAGATGATGATGAATCAATGAATGCCTTTAAAAAGACTGCCTTCACAAGAAAGGGGTCGAAGACCTCAGTGAAGAACAACACTAACACCATTCACCTCCCCAAGGGAGCAAAGATTTCACCCAAACCAAAGGATCCTGCCACAAAACCATGGGTAGATCTTCAGATCAGTGAAAGTGAGTGGAAACACAGGATGAAGAAAGGGGTTTGCCTGCATTGCTCCAAACCGGGACACTCGATCCAACATTTGCTTCAGATTGCAACAAGGAACCAGCAAAGGGGGTAGAAACATTATCGGCACACTCTACGGAAGGAGAGGCTAAACATGTAAGTGTGGGTCCTTCACCGGATTCTGATCCCACTCAACAACCCTCTCTTGAGACCCCGTCTGATGTTGATTCCAGGGCCGAGAAATTGCATATCCTCTACAAGGCGCCTTAGGTGGAGTCCGAATAGATTTACTTTCATGCTCTCTTGTTGCGATGGGCTCACATGAAGCAAGAGCGCGTGCAAGGGAGAACGAAGTTGATCTTCTTCAAACTCCGCATTAATGGCCGATACATCTATGCGCTAGCTGATTGTGGCGCAACCGCCAACTACTTCTCACCCCACGACATTCGTAAGGCATACTTGGGAATGAAGCAAGTGACAGAATCCTTGTCGGACCCAAGTGGGCAATCAAGAGGTTGTCACATCTACACATGCAGTCAAAAGTGTGCGCACTACCTTTGATGTAGACCGCACAATCACGCATGAGTTGAACTTCTATGTCCTTGATAAGTGCCCCTTCGTCGCGGTTATTGGCTTGGGCTGGTTGCAGGCCCAATGTGAAAGAACCACGAGGAATGATTCATAATTCATGGTCAAAGATGCCATGGGAATCAAGCGTTCAGTCCTCTTGAAAAATTCGCACGAGTCCCGAGTGACTTTTCTCAATGCAATGAAAGTTTGCAAAAAGTGGCGCAGGCGCAAAGTTGATGAGCAAATTTATATAGCCTTTGTTAGGCCTGCTCATGTGCCTTCCATTTTTGTTGTACATAATTGTTCGACTTTGTATATCGTTTCCTATGTAGCACCGTGCTCGTGTTCGGAGGAGAACGCGAACATGTTGGGCGAACCACGTGGAGTTCTCATGCATCCGGTCCAACACAAGATCGAGTTGATGGAAGGCAGCACTCCTCCAAAAGGTTGTGTCTATCGAATGGAATGACATGCTTGAAAAGGATTGGATCAAGCCAAGCGAATCTCAATTCAGTGCACCAGTTTTGTTTGTCCCTAAGAAAGGAGGCAAATTACGGATGTGTATTGATTATCGCAGACTGAACAGAATAATCAGAAAGAATGTGTACCATTTGTCACGCATTGATGATTTGCTTGATGTTGCAGGTGGATGCAAGGTCTTCATCAAGATTGATCTCAAGTTTGGTTACCACCAAATTGAAGTCGACCCTGCCGACCAGCACAAAACTGCGATGGGTTGTACGAATTTACCGTCATGCCCTTCGGGCTCACGAATACACCAACCATCTTCCAAAGTCTCATGGACAAGGTGTTCCGCAGTCAGATCAATTAATTTGTTGTTGTTTATCTGGATGACATACTAATCTTCAGCAAATCAATGGAGAAACACATGAGACACCTTGAGAAAGTGTTGCAGATCCTCAAGAATGCGCAGCTCCATCTCAACTTAGAGAAATCTGAGTTTAGGAGGGACAGCGTCATCTACCTTGGACACCGGTTGTCCGCTTCAGGCCTAGAACCCGAGGCAACCAAAGTCGCGGTCATCCACAAATGGCCTCAACCGGCAAACGTCCGAGAGTTGCGTTCTTTCCTTGATCTCACGTCATACTACCGTAAGTTTGTGCCCAAGTTTTCTATCATCGTTCGTCCGTTGTCCAAATTGACAAGCAAGAACGTGTCTACACATGGGATGGGGAATGTACGACCGCCTTCCAAGCATTGAAGGAGGCCTTGGTGAGTCATTCGGTGCTCTCCATTGCAGATCCCAAACTTAGGTTCGAAGTAATTGCGGATGCAAGCTTGTACGGGGTCGACGCAATGCTGCAGCAAGATGATGGTGACGACTTACGTCTGCTTCAATACTACAGCAAACGCATGCCCAATCACAAGGTAGCTGCCTCCACCACATGCGAGAACTTTATGCCTTGAGAGAGGCACTAGATCATTGGAAACACCACCTCTTGGGTCGTCATTTCAAAGTGTTATCAGACTACGAGACTTTGAAATGGATCCAGACAGAAATAAATCCATCAACCACATTGACCCGCTGGCTGCATGGGATTGATGTGTATGATTTCGAACTTAAACACAAGAAAGGTTGTTACAATCGCGTTGCGGATGCTTTGTCTCGCCACCCTGAGTACATGACTTGCCTTGTGGGCACCTACGATCTCCGTAAGAAATTGAAGGAGGAACTAGTAGAACATATTGCCAAGGACCCGGAACTCAGTCCCATCCTTGAGCAGATCCAAGTTGACCCTAGCAGTCAGCCTGATTTCCACAAGTGTGAAGGCTTGCTCTTCCGACGTTACGAAAAGTACAACCGACTCTGCGTACCCAACCATGAGCCTATCCGTCCTCACTTCTTGGACTTGGCTCATGGCCGGAGTGGACACTTCGGTTTTGAGAAGACATATGGAAGCCTATTGCAAAAGTTTGTGTGGCCTGGGATGAAAGGAATGACACGAAAGTTTGTGGTTGAGTGTCAAGTTTGTCAACACATCAAACTATCTCGGCAAAAGCCCTATGGGTTGCTTCATCCTCTTCCTATCCCTGATGGCCCAGGTGAGTCTCTTTCCATTGACTTCACGGACATGGGAAAGAAGAGCAGGAACGAATATTCACAAGACCGCTTTTCAAAATTTCTGAATTTGATTCCATTGCCACCTCACACCCCAACTAACCTTGTGATCGAGGAGTTTAACAAGAGGATCATTCTGCAGTGTGGTCCCCCGAAGACTCTTGTGAGTGACCGGGATACTAGGTTCATAACTGCAGATTGGAAGGATTTCACCTCCTAGATCAATGACATCAAATTCAAGATGACGTCTGGTCGACATCCCGAAGCCAATGCATTGGCTGAGGAGATCAACCAGACTGTGATCCAACTTCTCTGGGCTCTAATTGTGCCAGATCAGAACTCTTGGGATGAAGAATAGCCAATTGTGCAGGGGTTGTACAACAACTCCATACACTCCTCCACCAGGATGACACCTAATCGGTTGCACCTCGGGTGGCAAATTCGCAATCCCCTATCCTATCAGTTTCCTAACCCGCCACCTAGCCTAACACATGGCCAGCCAAGCTACATCGCTAAGTTTGATCGCTTGCTCAGAGTGGTTGTTGCAGCTATGGAAAGGTGACGCAGTGCCATGATTAAGCATGCTAACAAGAAGCGTCAGCCTGCACCTTTCACAGTGGGAAGCTACGTCTGGGTCAAAATGTTTGAGTTTTCTGAAGAAAAAGGTGTATCATGAAAGCTTCTTCCTCAATATTATGGTATGTGGAAGGTGTTGAACCAAGTAGGGGATGATTAATTTGGTCCTTCTTACACGATCGACATGCCTGCTCATCTTCGCACGTACCCAGTCTTTCACGCATCAAGGTTGTTTCCGTATGTACCACCTGAAACTTTTCCGTATCCAGAATCAATGATACCTCGTGCAATCAATGGCGTCACGAGATTGATAGAGTTGTCGAGCAAAGTGGAAAAGGGAAAAACAGACAGTACAAAGTCCAATTTTTGTATCACCCATCAGATGATTTTGATTGGATTTCTAAGAAAGAATTGTTGCAGAGTGCCCCGCGAGTCGTCAAAGCATATGAACGATTGATTGTCTCCTATCCTCACTCCTACGGAACATACTCGATCTCTCTTTGCCATTTACGCTTATGATGCGTTATGCAGGGACTCTGAGTGAGTTACTCGCTTGAAGGGACCTCGCTCTTGAGGAGGGGGTAGTGTAATGACCGGTTATGACACAGACTGAGAACATTGCTGATTTCTTAGTTCTACCAATGGAATGGAGTGCCTTGCTGAGATTCCCGCATTCTGCTGTGTTTTCTAAGCCTATGCGTGCGTGCTTGGTGACCTGCGTGCCTATCTGAGTGCTTGTCGGCATGAGTGTGTGTGTGTGCGAGCTTGGTGACCTGCGTGCCTGTCTGACTGCTTGTCGGCATGAGTGTGTGTGTGCGTGCTTGGTGACCTGCGTGTCTGTCTAAGTGCTTGTCCGCATGAGTATGTGTGTGACCCGCAAGGGTACTTGCTTGTTTGGGAGGCCCATAGGGCCAGTACTTACCTATGGTCTTGATATTGAGGGTTGCAACACGGAAAATAGTCAAGTGGCAGAGAAAGAGGCCCGCGACACTTAGAGCAGTGGAAAAACACTCAAGTAGCAGGTAGGCCGGTACCCCACATAGTAGAAGTAGATGTGCCGGGTACACGAGGTCGAGCAGAAGAAGATAAAGTTGGCATTTTTAAAGGCCCAGTAGCGGTACGCTAGGTCTAGGCGGGTACCAGTCCATCCAGTCTGAGTCTAGGGCCTGTACGGTGTCGGAGGGCGCGGTGTCCCGGCCCTCCTGTGTGCCAGATTCCTCACCAGTACCAATTCCCTGTCCCGACCTTCGCTGCTTTTTAGGCGTGTTCCGAACCTCTACAGGCCAAGCACCTGAGCTGAACTTCGATAAGGACCAGTCCGGTTGGCGTCTGTCCTAACAAAAGGGTGCGCCACTAGACTTTCCTTTGGTCCACGCAGGCTCGGCACCCTGCTGTACAGCGGAGCACTACCGGCCTGTGGCCGTGGTAGCCGCCAGGTTCGCCCAGGGACGCGAAGGTAGAGGGACCGACTCAATCTTTTCTACTGCGCGCCGAATGCCCTCTAACCAGGTTATGGGTTAGGTAGGTAGGCTCGCTGTTACAGTTAAACGGAAAAGAAAAAGAAAAAAAGGAAAAAAAAAAAGAAAGGAGGAAAAGGGGGTTGAGTGTCAGGTCCTCGCACCGATCCGGACTCTTGCTTTAGTCTGGGACGATCTAGTGACCCCTAGCCGCGGCGGCGATGTGATTTCCCTTCTTTCTTTTTTTTGTTCATTATTGTTGTTATTATTATTACTACCATTGCTAATTTTCCTATTTCAATCTTCCCTTGTTGGCCTGTCATTTCGCGGGAAAGGTCAACGGTCCGAATTCTGAGCTCAGTGGTCCACGGCCTCAGTTGGCTGACCCCACGTATATCGTCTGTGAATGAGCTGTCTGGTTGACCGCCGCGCGGTGAGGCCCCAAAAGAGGGGCGACACGCGGCCGCAATGGTAGGAAGCCCATCACCCCCTATAGGAGGTCATGAACCCCCTCCTTGCCATCGGACACGGGTACCCGAAAGAGACAGGCCGGTGGTTCGTTTTTAAGGGAGGGGAGCGTCGGTCAGGGTTCCGTTATGGGACCATCGTGCTAAGAACAGCGGTCCTTTCGCACAAGAGGCTGGCCCTGCGACCGTTGGCGTACTGCTTTTAATTTTCCCTGTTGTTTGTTGGGTTTAACTCTTTCCTCTTAATAAAGTATTTTCTTTTATCTTAGTAATTGAATTTATTGGTTTTGACCCCTCGTCTAGAGCGCAGGGATCACGGTAAACGAAAATCGTATAAGAGGGAAAAGGGGCTGGCGTTAGCAAGCTAGGCCTGAGCGACCTCGCTATGATGAGTATTAGCTTATTGCAGGTGGGAGGCTAGGCGGCCTTAGCGAGCGAACGGGAGATTGCTAGTGTGCGTCTGCTTGCGCGCTGAGCGGTTTGGCCCTGACTACTCTGGGGCGGTAGACTGGGCTGGTGCAAGGTGTGCTGAGAAAAGTCTGGCTATGGCACTGCACGGCTATAAACCAGGCTACTGGGACCTCCAGACGCGCTGGAAGCCCATGTCTAGGGAAGGGCCCTGGATTGCGGTGATGCTCAGTTATGATGGGGGAGACGAACTGAGACTAAAGATTAATGTGGCGGGGGCTAAGGAGGAAGAGATGAGAACTAACGCGAAGCTGCAAGACACTATTACGGAAGCCAAGGATCGGGCTGAGCGACGCTGCAGGAGAGACGGGGTGACGGCGAGGATGCAGGTGACGGTCGCGTATCATGAGACTGAGACATCAGTAGACACGGTGGACCGAGAACAAGCCCACCTGGACAGGGACTCGGGCGGCGAGAGTGAGATGAGTGAGGCCGGAGACCGGGAGACTGACCTTCAGTCCTGGAACAGGCCGGACCAGGTTCGCAAGAACCACCCTCTGGCACAACCTGTGGAAGGCGGGCCCGAGGCTTGCTCGCGATAGCGGAGTCCCAGAGGACGTGGGACAGGAAAGGCAGGAGGAAAAGGAAGGGTGTGTGAGTGATCATAACAAGTGGGATAGATAGAGAGGGGAGCCAGAGGTCAACACTTGCAAGCGAGTCGCAGAGAGAAGGTCAAAGCGGTTACACGTGGGCAGCCAGCGAGACGACGAGTGTGTGTCACAGCTCAGGCGAGCAGAAAAAGAGAGAAAAACCCAGACGTGGGGTGCCCCGTGACTCGTTGACGTCATCATCCTCTGCAAGTTTATGATAGTCGTGTCCCACCAGTGATCACGGCGTGCGGGGAAAG
>BFEA01000006.1:6185294-6202579 GCA_003427395.1 Chara braunii | reverse complement strand
TCCCTAGAAGTCAGTCTTCAACTGTGAGGACCAACAGAGAGCTATCGAGACGGCCTTCGAGAAATTGATTCGTCATTGAACAGAAGGACTCAACCACTGGTTGGAAACTATAATGGTAGCAACCAGTCACCATCGACTAAAGCCACGGGCCGCTCGGTTAAAAAATTGGCTTTACCTTGTTTTCGTTTTCTCTTGTTCTCATTTTATTGACAATGTCCTACCCAGTGCTCCTGTTTGTCAGAGCCAAAATCGCCTGGTCCTAGAATTCAAATTGGCTGGGCGGATTTGATCACCGATGGGGGGATAAGGGAAGCAGGTAAGGCAGCCATGGGAATTTGACAAAGTTGGGATTAATCTGTTCTCTTCAGCAAACAATTGATGAGGCGAAAGCGTTCAATCCTAGAGGGTATCGCTTACATGTTGGCTAAATATCTGCTCGACGGTGATTAATCATCAACTACTCAGATATATGTTTTGTGTGTTGTCCATGAGCATTGCTCTCATAAGTGGTTAGTGCATATAACGACCATAAGCAAGAGGACTGAGAATGCTTTGGGCATAGTACGTAAGGGGGGGGACTTCGGTCGTACTGGGGAAAAGCTAAGGATGAGTAACTTGTCGAGAAATTGGTATTGGAAAGGGTCCTCCAAAGTTTTATCAGAAAAGCCGTTTATCAGACCTGGATACCCTGATTACAGATCCGTCGCTAAGAGACTTCTGCAATCGATTTTAGTGACTCTCGTGGACTGAATGCTGCTCTAAGACCTCATTGTGTTTCGTTAGGCTGGGTACATACAAGCTCCCTGTACTATGGGAATTGGTTTGATGTATAACAGTTAACAACCAAGGCTAGTTCAGTATACTCAGATACGGCCTATGCGCTTGAAAAGCAAATCATGGTCGCGTTGTTCATGCTCTGAACTCTCGCGCTGAGCGTGGATCTCTTTTTACGGCCACTCAGCCTGAGCAGTGACTCGCCACGAGTCATTACCCATGGGAAGTACGCTCGGTGGGCGGGAGACCAGGTAGAGACGCGTTGCGGCTAGGGACAAATCTAGAAACAACCCAATTAAGAAGTATCAAAAGCAGGGCATATTCATTCCTCTGCACTGATTGGCTAATCCAAAGACCAGTTGCAAGTCAGACAACTGAAGAGAATCGTGAGGGCAGCTCCACTCAGATTCAATCATCATATTGTTGGGGCCGGTAAGCCCTACAGTTAATACACCAACTTTCCGTAGAAAAGAAACATGACAGGCCTTGGTGGTGAATGGTCATCCATTGGGTTCAGTCACTCAGAGGCGTGAGTTCAACTCCCATTCATCAACTCTACCCGTCAGGGCAAGCCAAACAGTCAAGGGCAAAAGTTTTACTAGACCCTAAGGAAACTGCTTCTCCCTGAGTCAGTTCTGTTTCGGGCCACGACCCGTCAGACGAACGGAGCATTTTTCGATACAAAAGCAGAAACAGGGAGTCGGTCACTGCAGACTGATGTTAATGGTATCGTTGTAGACTGAACCTCTAATGGTGAGCCCGATGTCAACCTTTTGACTGAAAGAGCAAGCAAGGCACTCTAACCAACCCAAATTGGGAACCATGAGAGACAGCGAGGTACTAGTAGTGAAAAGCAAACTAAACAGGGATAAGAGAGAGGGATGGAAGGAAGATGCATGCAAAGATATGGAGACATACAAACTAATACAGAAGGAATTTGCAGTCAGAACCGCGGGAGAGAGAAAGTACATCGAGTATGTAATCTATTTTTACGGACATGACGACAGAATGCACAGTACCGGCTCGATTTTTGAGACAGTTGAACAGGCCAGAGCCAAGCTCGTGTGAGCCAGTAGTGCTCAAACCACCACCGGAAAACCTACTGGTAATTGAACAATAACAGATTGCAGCCTTCTTTTGCAGCAGTATCATATGTGATTCCACGACTCTGTGACTCAATGTACCAGCGCACATTCAGACAACTTTTCAGGCGATTTTCAGATAACATTCAAACAACTTTTCATGCGATTTTCAGATAACATTCAGACAACTTTTCAGGCGATTTTCAGATAACATTCAGACAACTTTTCAGGCAGTTTTTAAATAACATTCAGACAACTTTCAGGCAATCTTCATAACTGCATTCAGAACAGCATTCAGCACAACATTCAAAAGGCATTCTAGCAGCGGACGCCTGTCAATCAAGCACAGTCTCTTTTCCCCCTATCGGGGAGTAACTATTTACCTGAACATATGAAAGAGATCAATCCCTTCTCAGTCGAACAACCTATCCTTGACAGTCTCAATCGAGTAGCTTCAAAGGAGAGTTTTCCATACAATTATGCCAAGATTGACAGTTTCACACGCGAAGACCTGTCAATCTTCGTCGCTCTCACAGAATTTGCAGGAGGAGCAATCAAGGACCTGCGGGTATATCTGAAGAAAGGAAATGAGACACATCCGCACTTTGACGCAGTTTGGGTGGCAACAACTAAGTTCGTACAATGGAAAGCTGAGAGACTCCAAGGGGGCTCAAAGTTGGTCTACAGCTTTTGCCCTAAGCTCTTTACAGACTACCCCAGGCCTCCGGTCCCCTACCATCTTACTGACGGCTCTTACTGGGGAGACCTTGTGGACTTGGCAAAGAGACACATATCGCCTGCAGCGATCGAATACGAGGCAGTGACTGAGCCCTCCGAGTTCCCACATCTCAGAAGGGGGATCTTTTCTCAGCCATATCTTCCTACGTTGTGGGAGGAGTTATGTGTCATGGTTGGCTTCCGTATCATGGGACATGGATGAAAGTTTTTGGAACTAGCAGGGTTCAGGTCGCTTTACATTTAGAAACCACAACCTCAGAGAGTACAGAGGCATGGCAAGAAGCCCAAACGACGGACAACAAAATGAGAGATTAAGTGTAAGGTTCAGAGGGACGAGTGAGGACTCTTGATTGGTGTTGGTCATGCTCTTAACATGTGTACTCTCTGGGACCATTTATGAGTTCTCATTCTTCCCTCATTCATTTGACTTTGTCATTACTCGAGTTAGTCGGCCTTGCTTCTTGCATTGTTTTTGTCTGATGATTGCTCTTGTGGATGATTCTGTCACAGTTCTCAAAGTCAGATTGACATAATTGATGCATGCATAGCGCTCCACAATTTTATGATTACTATTTGCATGATTCTCTGCTGTTCCGAATCAAAATAAAAGATTCCTAAGACCGGGGACCGACAAATACCGAAATTGAAGGGTCTCGCTCGAAACCGGACGCACACAACAGAAAGGGATTTGCATTATTTAATTTATTTTATTTATTGCAATCAACAACGAAATCCTGTGTGACAGCCTATTGACATTCCGGTCGCCTGGAGTGGCCCGACTGGAAAAAGTGCGACAAAAATGGCGCCGTTCCCGTGGACATGAAAAATTTTCATGTCCGGAACGAGCCTGGGTCAACAAGCAACTTTAAGCTTTGATTAGGCCTTGAGAACTATTGACAATTTTAGAAAAATTCAAATCAATTTCGCAAACTTTCTTGAGTCATTATTCTTTTGAAAAACCCAATTGCTAACTGGGTTCTGTCTTCCCTGTGTGAGGTACCGCACTGGACCGGACAAGGAGATTGATATTGTTATTGGAGAGAATCAGGCTTGATCTCAGGTATGCCTTATGAACCTATGATGTTCTTGAAACAATGAGAAGGGAAAGAAAGAATCAAAAGCTCAGAGACTTCATCAAGAATGCTAACTTCTGATGCATTGAGAGAACTCTCGAAAGTAACAATCAAAGGAATATTCCTTTATCAGTATGAGCATTGTTGGGTCTACCGTTTTGGCAATTCGGCCATCAGCGTAGTGTTGACTCGCTTCTTGGATGGAGATATTTATGATATCCGTCCTTATGTCAATAAGGAAGACTGCGACGAAGGTGAAACCTTAAACTGGCTATGGGAAATTGCGATCCAATCTCTCTATGATGAGAAGCGGACCTAATCAAGCAAAAAAAAAGAGTGAAATTGGGTGTAATGCCAGTAACGTATGAGACTGTTCCGATCCCTCCTATACCTAACAACTATTGTGATGGGACTGACTGGTTGCCAATAATCATCATGGAACTGACGTGGGAGAAAAGGATTGGTGAACATGAGAACTAAAGGGATTTCAGCAGAGGAAATCAGACAGAGAAGGTCGGAATTTGGCAGAAGTTCGGGACCAAGTCAAGAGAGGGTTGAGTGTCTTCTAAAATCCTTGAATACGCTGGGTAAGAAAGAGGTGTTTCCTTATGAGGCTGTCAGATATGAGATGGTCGAGAGCGGATGGGAGCAGGAACGGTTTTATGTACTGACATTTCACTTCATAGACCTGGACGTGTATGATGTGAGGATTTATGTCCCAAAAGAAAGAAGTGTTGATGCAGTGTATGGTAGATGCTGGGGATTTGCTGAAGAGGTTGTATTGAGAGAGAAAGAGAGACTCAAGAGAGAGAACAGATGATTCACTGGATCTACTCGATTTACTGTCTTTGAGGGATTTTCAGCTCCTCCCTTACCTGATATCAATCCATCGAGAGATAATTGGTTTGCAATGATAAATTTTGCATGGAGAGTGAAGAGATCCCAATAAGAATACTCTCAGTACTCAAGATAACTACTATGAGGAGCAAACTTTATGAGGTGGCAGGGCATGATAATCCCTTTGTAATCCTGAGGCATGAGACTTGTGGAAGAGGACATACAATATTTCATATCCTTGTAGTTAAATTCCTGAACTCTGACAATTTGGATGTGAGGGTTTATTCCTCTACCTGTCTAGAGGAGGAAGTTGGCTACTTGGAATATTTAAAAGGGGTTTATGTCAGTCCTGAGCGGACAAAAGAATGGCTAGAGAAGCTAAGAAGGAAAGTAACGTGGTGAGCGGGAGTAAGGGAATTTGAAAGGCTCCCTGAGTTCTCAATTGTAGAGGGATTTGAAGACAAAAGAGATTGGATGCCTCTGTTGGAGGCTATTGCTGAGATTGGTAGAGCAAGGGAGAAAGATTTTACGGTGATGATAAAATCCCTGCTTCTGAGTACCTTTGAGCATAGGTTCGAAATCCCTGATTATGTCCAACCTGAGATCTATCTTTCAGATGTTTCCTATGATGGTTAAAAATGTTCAGCTTGGTTGAACAGTTAACATTTTGGGTTGTATTAGAAGGAAAAATAATCAAGATAGATGAAACTCTTCGGATCTCTGACAGGAATCTTTCTACCCTGGATGAGTTTGAGTTCTTACAACCTTTCTTTGATCGAATGAGAGATTTTGCCCAGAGAATTGTCACTGATCAGACTGAGATAAGCTATTTGTTAAAGGTGGTGAAAGTGAGAATTGTTGAGAGAATATCATACCACACTTCCAGGGAACGAGTCTCTCTCGCCAGAAGAATCAGCAATGGGTTGTAAGCAATGCAATTTGATTATGAGAATATAGACTTGAATCGATATTTTATGATTCGGGGTACTGTAAAAGGGTATAATAGAAGACTGGGTAGGGATGATGAAAGAGAATTGATTGAAGATTACATTGCAAGGCTGAAAAGGATTGTTTTGCCTTTGATCACTACCCAATTTATTATTGTTTATACTCTCTATGTACAAAATTCTCAAGGGGTGGAGCAAACAAGGGAAAAGAGAAATGAACCTGTATCCCTAGCGAAAAGAGTGAGAGATTGAAGTGAAGAGAGGAGGCTAATGGTGGTAAGAAAATAAAAGAAAAGCGTTAAGAAAAATTTATGGTCAAGATGGTTGGTCGTTCGAAACCTAGCTCATCTGCAGGGATCAATGAGAATGCCTTGATTGGGGTTATACGGGAACTGGTCGCGAGGGTCGATACAATTAAAGGAGGATCAGATATCGCAAGAGCAAAGAGGCCAGATGAGAGAATTTTATGCTTCAGAGGACCCCAAGTAAAAGATTTCCTGGACGAGTATGAATTATTTGGGCTCAGTTATGATTGGACAGATAAACAACGACTTAAGCACCTTCTATCTTACTGTCACACTGACTCAAGATTGGCAGTTCATGAATTGATGGCATGTGTCACTACATGGGAAGAGGTTAAAGAGAGAATGAAAAAGGAATTTGAGAAAGACTCAGTTCCAACTACAACCAAGGATTTACTCAACATCAGAAGAGCTAAGTATGACACTTTCAATGTTGTTCTTCAGACCTTCATCCGAACAGCAAGAAGAATTCCATATTTGGACAAAGCTTAGAGATGCCATATATTTTCGACAAATTTTACTTACATTGAAAGACAGACAATTCTCAATCAAGCTCAACACTATCCTCTCAGATGGGATGAAATGGTTGCAATTGTTAGAACTCTACCTACAGTTTTTCATAAGAAATGGTCACTGGATCAGTACATTGGTCAAAGACTGGGAGACTATGAATGGTATGAAATAGGGAATAATCTGAGTGCTGAAAATATTATTCAAAGAGTGATAGCTAAATATATACCTGCAATGCCCGCAAACCATGACATGGATGGCAAAAAAAAGAAGCAAGTTGAAAGTGAAGAGGATGATGATGATGATGATGATGATGATGAAGGCTATGGTAAGAAAGGAAATTCTTCTATATTCAGAAAAAATAGAAAGAATAGTGACAGAGGAAACAGAGAAAGACGGAAGTACGATGACTGTCCTAAGAAGAGTTTTGTTTGCTATTATTGTGGTGAAGGGGGTCACACTACTACCTATTGCAGGCCTATTGATGAGGATGTAAGGAGTGGAGGGGCAAAAAAGGATGCAATGGGTCATGTCTGTGATAGTTCATAGAACAAGTTGGACCCCAGACATCCAGGAGGTATGAGACTTCTTGCTCTTAAACATGATGAAAAGATGAAGGCGAAAAATAAGAGAAAGGCTAATGTGAAAGTTCATTTTTTCATTGAAGAGTTGCCTAATGAACTAGTACAGGAAACAAGTGACCCTTATAGCACGACTGAGTTGTCTTTGGAATCCTTAACATTGACAGAGGATATGTCTGACGAGGCTTCTACAAGTAAGCCTCCATTGATAGAGAATTCTACTTCTCATAACCCTTCTGAATTATTAGAATCTCCTTCTAATGAAATGGTTCGCTTTCTGGTCAACATGATGTCATTTGATGGAGACCTACCTCAAAAACTCGTCATGGAACCCAGTGTCGTGCTTGGTGAAGTGAGAAACCTTCAAGCACGCTTGACGCCTCAGATGATAGAGGAAAAGAAAAGAAGGAAGGTTGAGGAATCCCTAATTAATATTCTTGATGACCCAGAACATAACTTCCCCATAGAAAGAATGAACAAGGAAGAAACATAAAATTTATTCTCAAGAGTGATTTGAAAGATTGGACAGTAATTTCTAACGTAATTACTAAAATGCTGGAAGAGACAGAAGTGATTTTGTCCTTCAAGGAAGCAATGACTCTAGCACCCAAACTGAGAGAAGAACTGAAGAAGTTGATTGAGAAGAAGAAATTAAAAGTTAATTACTTGGGATCAGTTTTTCCCAGTCAGGTGAACAAGTCACTGTCAGGTTGCAAGATAAGATTCGCAACCATGAGATGTGGGCACCTGACCATTTATATTAATCAAGTGAAAATCCGAGCCTTGATGGACTCTGGGGCAGAGATGATACTGTTTTCTCGAAGAACAGTGGAGGCATGTGACTTATCTATTGATAGGCCTGCACAAAATGTACTGAGTAATATTGCAAGGAACTTTTTGTGGCAGGATTTATTGACAATCTGCCAATCAGAGTTGGGACAATGGTAGTGGAATTACTAGGTTTTGCAGTGCCAGAACTGGACCATGATTGTATCTTGGACACTCCGTTCTTGCATAGAATGGAGGCAGTCCAATTTTTCAGTCATGAAGGGTCATCCTGGATCGGCTTACAAGATCCAGAGACTTCTCAGGATCAGACATTTATAATCTGCACTAAAAATGATTTCAAGCATTGTTTATCAGTTAATTCAATCAGAAAAGAAGAGTCTATAGAAAGGATTAGGAGACTAAGAGAAGAAGGCAAGCAAGAAGCTACAGAAGAAATTTCAGTGAATATTAATCGAGTTTCAAAAATGATAAAGACCCTTGGTAATCTCAAGGATGAAGATGGACAAATTGAAGCGTTTAAGAAAGTTGTAGAGACTGCGAAGGGAGGAAAGATGAAATTAAAATTTGCATCGATTTATCATTTTTTAGGAAAATAGTCACTATGTCAAAAAGAAAATACAAGCCCCAAGGGGTGAAAAAAAAAACGGTGGCAGTCCTAATAGAAAAGGATTATGATGAAACATTGAAAAAGGAGAGGAAAATTATCAAAGCATTAAAGGAATCTGCAAAATTGGAGAGTAGGTTCACCAAAGAGAGATTCGACACAATGAAGATAGACTCGGATCAGTTTATCCTGCCTAAAGAGAAAGAATATGTCTTCAAAATCTGTCAGTACTTCTCTGGTGCATTCTCCTTTAATGATGAAGAGAGAGGGCGGCTGGACGTGGATATGATCAAGATGGTTAAGATTTGGACGGGATCTGAAAGAAGAAGCAGAGGTTGTAAAATATCTTGATAAGAAGATTGTATCTAATGTTATTAAACCTGCTGATGGACCGTATGCTAACCACTGGTTTTGTTTCTGGAAACCAAGGGTGGTTTTGTTTTTGGAAACCGAGGGGTGGATTGAGATGGATATAAAATTTTCAGAAACTCAACTCTGTGACGGTACGTGATGCAGGTAGTCTTCCTAATGCTAATCTCCTCTTTGGATCTTTTGATTGTCGATACATTTATTCTTTAGTTGATTTATGTTCTGGCTATGATCAGTTTCCCATTGATCCCACTAGTCAACCGATGACTGTCATGCACACGCCAAGAAGGCTCATTCAGATGTGCATGGTACCTCGGGGTTGGACTAATGGCGTGGCAGTGGTTCAAAGGGATATGATCCAAGTCATGCAGGATATCTCTCTTGAAATAACCAGTCCCTATATTGATGACAATCCTGTGAAAGAACCCCTGGTAAGGGACGAGACTTTGGTCGCATGTGGAGTCAGAAAATTTATCTGGGAACACGCTGAAGGAGTAAAAATGGTCATAGAGAGACTTCAAAACTATAACCTGACTGCCAGTGGACCAAAGTCCCTTATCTTCCAGCCAGAAATAATCATCTTGGGTTTCAGATGTTTCTCCAAAGGTAGGAGTCCTGTCCCCAAGAAGATAGACAAAATCCTGAATTGGCTTCTGCCACTCAAGAGAGTGACAAATGTCAGAAGTTTCTTGGGCGTCTGTGGATTCTCGAGGATTTTTACTCCTCATTTTGCTACCCTTGCGAAGCCTCTGAGAGAGATGGTAAGGCAAGGGGTTAATTTAACATGGAATGATAAAAGACAAACCGCTGCAGAAACTCTACAGGAGAAACTAAAAGATGGGGGTGTATTGCTGGGAGTGTCTTTTTATGATGATGAGGAAGGAAGGTTTTTCATCATTAAGGCTGATGGAGGACCAGTTCCTCTGGGTGGTGTCCTCATTCAAAAAGATGAAAATGGGAAAGAGAGTCCTCTGAGATTTGAGAGCACGACTCTTAACTCTACAGAAAAAGGTTATACCCAATTCAAAAACGAGCATCTGGCAATCATCCATAGCCTCAGGTGCTTCAGGCACTATGTGCTAGGGAGAAGATTCATCTTGAGAACTGACGCATCTGCTGTGATTAGTGTCATTAAGAAGCACCAACAAGTAGATCCAACAGTCAGCAGGTGGATTGCCTTCATCCGGACTTTTGATTTTAAGTTGGAAAAGATTCCTACTGAGAAAAACAGGGCAGATGACCTCAGCCGGATTGAGTGGAGAAAAGAAGAAGAAGAAGATGTAAACAGAACGATTGAAGAATCTGCCCATGTTGATAATTTTCTAAATGAAAAGGATGATGCGGATTATGAAGCACCATGCTCCTGTAAGCGGAGTTTGTGCCCTGAAGAGAGAGAGAGTTTGGGAGAGATCCCTAATGCCTATGTTTATGAGGCAATTCTTGGGAAAGAAGAAGAGGATGGGCCAAATGATTGGTATGCTAAAGTTAACGCAACAGCAGTGGCTGCTCATGAAATGGGGGAAAACTTTGGTTTAAAGGAAGAAGAAGAAGGTGAAAAGAAGGAGGAAGGGATATTTTTCATTTCTGAAGAATATGATGAAAGTTATCAAGAGATTGGTAAGAAGATGGAAAAAGAACAGCTAAAGGAGTATTATTGTAAAAAATCAAAGAGGAAATTCAGATTAAAAAGAGGACATCTCTTTGTGGATGGTAAGGGAGGACTACCTCCACTTAGAGTGGTCTGTGGTAAAGAGAGACAGTTAGAGATAATTGTTGTTCTACACGAGGGGGTTGCAGGTGGCCACAGGGCTGCTGAGGCAACCTACTCTACGACTGTTAAACTCTACTTCTTGCTTGGCATGAGAGACATGATTTTCAGATTTTGTAAATCATGTGTATCATGTCAGAAGAGGTCTACTACAAAAATGATTGAACCTTTATTTCCTACAATTTTGATGGAGTCGGACAGCAGAGTTCATTTAGATCTCACCACCATGCCATTAGGCAAGGGCGGAATTAGATATATACTGAACATGAGAGATAATTTCTCTATATATATTGAAGCAAAAACTCTGAAAAGGAAGACCGCTTAGTAAGTGGCTGACTGGATAGAAGAAGTCTATCTCATGTATCCTTTCATCAGAGAGTTTGTTTCAGACAGGGGATCAGAGTTCAGAAATAAGATTGTAAGAAGAACCACTCTCAGATTGGGTGTCAGAATTCGGTATGTGACTACTTACCATCCTAAAGCGAATGCACCTATTGAAAGAAGTCACAGAACTTTGGAAGACTCATTTGCCAAGTGGTGTGAAGGAAATCTCAGTAACTGGCCAAAAGTATCAAGAGTTGTTGTCTATGCTGACAACATAACAGTTAAGAGGACTAATGACTATGCTCCGTTTACTCTGTGGTATGACCGATATGCTACACTGCCCATTGAGAACATAGTCAAAACGTGGTCAACTCAAGAAAAAGACAGAGACTATTCGATTTCGGAACTCCTTCAGATCTAAATGAGGCAAATATCGGAGGTTGACCAGGCAGTGATGGATGCTGCAGAGAGAATGACATCCAGCAGATTATCAGATCAAGAGAGATGGAACAAGAAAAGATATATAAGAAAGGATAAATTGAAAGTTTGTGATGTTGTCCTTCTGTTCGATAGTTCTCTTGAGACTCAGTGGACTAAGCGATTGGAGTGGCTTGGTCCTTACAGAATCACAGGGGAAGCAGAAGGCAAAGTTTATGAGTATTCAATGATGAATGAATCCAGGGTTCATGATATGGTGTCAGGGTCGATACTTCGTAAGTTTATCTTCAAAGACTCAAATCTGATCCCTACAGTGACCTCAAAGAGAGGAAAGAAAAGTCAACCATTCAAGTTAGAGAGCAGTCCCAGAGATCTAAGATAAAAGTACAGTAAGACAATGACACAGCAAGACTGAAAGTTCAGCAGATTCTGATCGTTTTTTTTTTGCATAGTCAATTCAGCATTTCAATTTTCAGCATGTCACTTAATTTCATGTTTCAGCAAACAACAAAGTTAATGAGATTATATTTTTAATGCAGTACTACAGTCGAACCATGAGTGTCAAGTCCCTGAGAGTGGGAAAAATGACTGTGAGATACAGTTCTCGTGAGTATTGACACAGTGTCAAAGATCTGAGGAACTCATGGTTGTGGCACATTAGAAAATGTAATCAGTATTATTCTTATGATAAGGAGAGAAGCATGATGGGCATAAGGGAGTTCGCTTCTGTCTAATTAAGAGTTGTCGGCAGAAGGACTTCGTGTCTCCAACTAAATTGTCCATCCAAGGAATTCAGATGAGGATAGGCATAAAGAAGTTCAGCTTTACCTGACTGAGAGTTTTCAGTAAAGGGACTTCGTGTTTCTAGACTAAGTTGCCTGTCTTCACTCAGATGAGGGAATGGACTTCTCTGAGATCAGCATTTCAGTACTTCCTTGGGACTGACGGGACGTCTCTTGGAAAAGAAATTCCCAGCTGAGGGAAGGGACCTCTCTGGGGCCAACACTAAGCATGCTTCTTGAGACTGAAGGGAGGCCTCCTGCAGGGGCTTGGTGTTGGTTATCATGTTGCTGTTCAGTACCTCTTGAGACTGAAGGGACGTCTCTTGAGAAATGTTTGTCCTGTTATGGGGCATTGGCAGTCTGCTTGTAGGTTATAGTATGTTTGCCTGATTGTTTGTGGTTGGGATCTTCTTCTTTAGCCTAAAGATGCGTTGATTGTCTGGGTCAGCCAGAGCCTTACCGCAGTAGGTTGCAATCTGGTGGGGTCAGCAGGTCCCCAACGCGAATGTCGAATTCCGGAGTCGACTGCGGCTAAGACTCCGGGGGTCTGGCCTGTGAGGTCGAAAGGGGTCAGCTGGAACCCTACCGCAGTCAGAGGATGCAATCCAGTAAGGTTCGCCAGAGCCTTGAATCGTAGTTAGACCGGGTCCTACGTTCAAAAATCTGGGCGGGGCAGCCAGCGCCCTTGGCCAAAAACTGGTGGGTGAGCCGGTCCCCGACCTCAGTGGTCGAATCCGGGTTCGGGGCAGTTTGACTGACGGGACGTCTACTGTCATAGGGTGACCAGAGCCGCTATAGTCTGAGTGTCCTAGCAAGAGTGCCGAAGGGCTACCATACCCGAGTAGTGGGTAGGCTGGTCTTGACTTGGATGCAGGTCAAAGGGGTTGTCAAGACAAATGGTCTAACTCGTCCTGACCTGAGGCGGGCCGAATGAGGTATGTCAAACTGACGGGACGTCTGTCATTCCTGGCCAGTGGTGGTCCAAAATCAAGGCAATCAATAACTCTTGGGTGTGAAGAATCGTTTGCTGTATTTATTATTTTATTATTTTATTCTGTTTTTTTTTTTCCCTGTTTACTTGTCGCCTGACTGTTAATTGTCCGGTAGTCGGCTTGCTGGGGCATAGTCCGTTGTCTGTGGAATTCGCTGTTTTGCAAGTATACAACGACTTACCTAAAGTTTTCAGACCAGAGAAAAGGAAAAAGGGTTCGGTATCCCTCTTCCCTGTCTGAGAAGATGAGGAGATGCTTCTCTCAGACCAGAGAAAAAAGACAGGGTTTGGTATCCCCTGAGTCACTTGAGAAACTGAGAAGGTATCTCACTCAGGCCAGAAAACAGAAAAAGGGTTTGGTATGCCCTACTCCCAGCATGGCAGACTGAACGACTACCACAAGTATTGGTATCAGACCGACAATGTTTTCGATTTTACAGCCAAGGTGAAGGTTAAGGTAACCTTTCTCTGTCATAAAATTCAGATTGAAGGTGGAAACATAATCCTTCTTAAATTTATTTGGTGGCCGACAAGCGGCCTGGTTCACGAGGAACCTGTATCCTCGGCCTCAAGGTGTTCAAACTCTCAAGCCAGGGACGCTATGAGTGATGCGTGAGCCGAAAACTTCCAAGAGAAACAGATTCAGAAAGCTGAGAAAAAATCACGCCTATACAGGATATAGAAAATTGTCATGAGCTCGATCTGAAGCAGAGAGAGGAGAAAGAAGATGCTGAAAAGGATGCAGTTACTGGAGTGAGAGGGCGAAAAAACTGTGCAAGGGATAGAGGATAGTGGAATTGGCACTAGGGCTTTCCTTGCCGTGGGAGTGATAGGGGCTCTAGGAGTGTAAGGAGGTGAGGAAGTGTTAGCCGCGCCATAGCGCGCTTCAATTTTTTTTCGGAAGTACTCCATCTTTTCCGGGGATGGAGTCCTTTCGTACCATGCACAGAGCGCGTGGCGCGGATAAGACCTTGAGTGCGCTCCATAACCCCGTACCTCTTCTTCCTCCTCCTCAGAGCTATAGTCACGCCGAGCACGGACCGACGATTCCTCCCGAGCCTTGCCCCCTCTCCCTCCTCTTCCTCTTCCCTGTCCCCTACGTGCCTCAGGCATGGTGTGAGGCTGAGTGCCACTTGAAGAAGAAAACGGAAAGAGAAAAGGTGTACAGCAAAAATCTGTGAGGCGCAGGTCTCACGGTTAAGCTAAGTGTTTGACGAAAGGAAGGAGAAAAGGAAAAAAAAGCACTATGACGAGAAAAGCCCGATGATCGGCGCAAGAGCACTACGATGAATCGCTGTGATGTACTGAAAATGAATGAGAACCCTAAGTTGTGCGTTGTTCTATACTCTTCAACCGGCACATTTTGACCCAGCGGGGACGCTAGGTGGGGGTTTGATATCATGTCGGAGGGCGCGGTGTCCCGACCCTCCTGTGTGCCAGATTCCTACCCAGTACCACTTCCCTGTCCCGACCTTCGCTGCTTTTCAGGCGTGTTCCGAACCTTTACAGGCCTGGCACCTAAGTTGAACTTCGATAAGGACCAGTCCGGTTGGCGTCTGTCCTAATAAAAGGGTGCGCCATTGGACTTTCCTTTGGTCCACGCAGGTTCGGCGCCCTGCTGTACAGCAGAGCACTACCGGCCTGTGGCCGTGGTAGCCACCGGGTTCGCCCAGGGACGCAAAGGTAGAGGGACCGGCGCAGTCTTTTCTACTGCGCGCCGAATGCCCTCTAACCAGGTTATGGGTTAGGTACGTAAGCTCGTTGTTGCATTCAAACAGAAAAGGAAAAAAAAAAGGAAAAAAAAAAAGAAAGGAGGAAAAGGGGGTTGAGTGTCAGGTCCGCGCACCGATCCAGACTCTTGCTTTAGTCTGGAACGATCTAGTGACCCCTGGCCACGGCGGCGATGTGTTTCCCTTCTTTCTTTTTTTTGTTCATTATTGTTATTATCATTATTACTACCGTTGCTAATTTTCCTATTTCAATTTTCCCTTGTTGGCCTGTCATTTCGCGGGAAAGGCCAACGGTTCCAATTCTGAGCTCAGTGGTCCGCGGCCTAAGTTGGCTGACCCCACGTATATCGTCTGTGAATGAGCTGTATGGTTGAGCCCCGCACGGTGAGGCCCCAAAAGAGGGGCGACCCACGACCGCATCGGTAGGAAGCCCATCACCCCCTATAGGAGGTCATGAACCCCCTCCTTGCCAACAGACACGGGTACCCGAAAGAGACAGGCCGGTGGTTCGTTTTTAAGGGAGCGGAGCGTCGGTCGGGGTTCCGTTATAGGACCATCGTGCTAAGCACAGCGGTCCTTTTGAGCAAGAGGCTGGCCCTACGACCGTTGGCGTACTCCTTTTAATTTTCCCTGTTGTCTGTTGGGTTTAACTCTTTCCTCTTAATAAAGTATTTTCTTTTATCTTAGTAATTGACTTTATTCAATTTGACCCCTCGTCTAGAGCGCGAGGATCACGGTAAACGTAAATCTTATAAGAGGGAAAAGGGGCTGGCGTTAGCAAGCTAGGCCTGAGCGACCTCGCTATGATGAGTATTAGCTTATTGCTGGTGGGAGGCTAGGCAGCCTTAGCGAGCGAACGGGAGATTGCTAGTGTGCGTCTGCTTGCACGCTGAGCGGTTTGGCCCTGACTACTCTGGGGCGGTAAACTGGGCTGGTGCAAGGTGTGCTGAGAAAAGTCTGGCTATGGCACTGCACGGCTATAGACCAGGCTACTGGTACCTCCAAACGCGCTGGAAACCCATGTCTAGGGAAGGGCCCTGGATTACGGTGATGCTCAGTTATGATGGGGGAGACGAACTGAGACTAAAGATTAATGTGGAGGGGGTTAAGGAGGAAGAGATGAGAACTACCGCGAAGCTGCAAGACGCTATTACGGAAGCCAAGGATCGGGCCGAGCGACGCTGCAGGAGGGACGGGGTGACGGCGAGGATGCAGGTAACGGTCGCGTATCATGAGACTGAGACCTCAGTAGACACGGTGGACCGAGAACAAGCCCACCTTGACAGGGACTTAGGCGGCGAGAGTGAGATGAGTGAGGCTGGAGACCGGGAGACTGACCTTCAGTCCTGGAACAGGCCGGACCAGGTTCGCAAGAACCACCCTCTGGCACAACCTGTGGAAGGCGAGCCCGAGGCTTGCTCGCGGCAGCGGAGTCCCAGAGGACGTGGGACAAGAAAGGCGGGAGGAAAAGGAAGGGTGTGTGAGTGATCATAACAAGTGGGAGAGATAGAGAGGGGAGCCAGAGGTCAACACATGCAAGCGAGCCGCGAAGAGAAGGTCAAAGCGGTTACACGTGGGCAGCCAGCGAGACGACGAGTGTGTGTCACGGCTCAGGTGGGCAGAAAAAGAGAGAAAAAACCAGACGTGGGGTGCCCCGTGACTCGTTGACGTCATCATCCTCTGCAAGTTTATGATAGTCGTGTCCCACCAGTGATCACGGCGTGCGGGGAAAGTAATGTAGTGTACGCGCTGTTGTCGAGAGGGACAACGCAACTTGACAGTACGGAGAGGTTGAGCGACGCAATGCGTGCAGAGAGAGCACGGGCTTGAGGTAGGGGTGCTCGCGAGATACTGCCAAACTACACCTGCCTTGGCAGCCAAGCGAAAAGGGAAAAGACGGAAGTCGTGAAACAATTTGAGGGATCGGCGCTCCCCCCTCTTTACTGTATGTTGGACGATCGTCCCTCTTTTCACCCGAGGAGAGGTCTGAGTTCGCTCGCGCTTTTCTGGTCCCGTGACCTTTCAATGTTGCCTTCTTCGAATGGGTGAGATGAGAAAGGGGATATGTTTGCTCGCTATTTGCAGATCGAGCGGAATCAGAGTGGCAAGGCGCTAGCTGTGTAAGCGGGTTGTTGTTGTCGCCACCAGTTACCTGGACGGGCTGACGCGAGAGACTTCGCGCGAGTAGTCCGCACGGCCGGAGAGCGATGAGCATAATGCTATTGTCAAAATGTTTTCCCGATTTTTTTCTTTTTTTTTTCTTTTTTCTTTTGTGTGTGAACGAGCGGGCTGGAAAACGTGCCTGGTGCTATGTGATGGCTTGATAGTAATAATATACGTAAGAGCAGGAGGGAGATGAAGCATTTCCCTCGACTCCATAGTTGACGTCAAGAATATTAGTCTGTTTGGTCTCTGTCCCACCGCTGTGAACTGGCACGGTATGAACAGCTAGTGATAATAAGTGGGAAGAGCCAGTGTTTCGCCAGGTAAGACCTATACTCTGTTCAGCCCATGTTACAAAGCCAGTCACTTTTCTACGGTAGTAAGACGAAAGCGAACGGGTGAACCTGACATCAATGTAAGGGGGAAAGTGCGTTGTACTGGTGCTAGCCTTCTGGGAGTCCTGATAACCTCGTTTAAGGCACA
>BFEA01000006.1:6107117-6184754 GCA_003427395.1 Chara braunii | reverse complement strand
TCCCTAGAAGTCAGTCTTCAACTGTGAGGACCAACAGAGAGCTATCGAGACGGCCTTCGAGAAATTGAGACGGCCTTCGAGAAATTGATTCGTCATTGAACAGAAGGGTTCAACCACTGGTTGGAAACTATAATGGTAGCAACGAGTCACCATCGACTAAAGCCATGGGTTGATTCATTGATTGATTGATCCATTCATTCATTCATTCATTCATTCATTCATTCATACCTGCAGCCTGCAGGGATTTTTTTACTTTCTCAAGTCGAAAAAGAAGAATCAAAGGCAGCCAACACCACCTAGCACATACAAGGATAGGAGGGCATGTGCACCTGACCCTCACCTCCCCAATCTGCTGATATGCAGCATCATTCAGAAATTCCGAGACGGCAAAGAACCGTGCCGACGTGGACAGCACCAGGCCTGCATTGGGCCTCTCCAAAATCAAGTAAGCACCTGTAACCAGCACTTTGCCAGGAGCAGAGGCAATCACCCTACAACCAGATGGCCAAAATCAAACATATAACAAAACAAAATTCAGAAATGAAAAAGTGAAAATAAAAACCCATAACAAGAAACAAAAACGCATCAGTTGTTGTACCTGCAAGGAGTGAGCTGCCAGTTGACATGGATTCTTCGTTGCCCACCAGAGAAACAGGTCCTCGCTCCACTAGTCTCGACATGCGCAAACACGAGAATGAATCTTCCGCTTGAACATGGAAAGATACACCGCCATGATTTCTGTATTTTTGTGCATCTCGCGAGTAGCGGAGCTAGGCCTACAACTCCCCAAAAGAACAGGGTAAGAAAAAAGGAAGACGAAAAGCGTCAAACACTCCTTTTCCTTTTTCTTCGCGTTGAACTCCTTGACCCAACCTTTTTTTTTTCCCCTTGTTCTTCTTCTTCTTCTTCTTCTTCTTCTTCTTCTTCTTCTTAACTAGAGATCGACGATTATTTGAGCCAGGCTTAAAACAAAAGAGCCAACCTTCTGATGGGTGGCGAAGGAAGACTCAATTTTTTTCCGCCAAGAAAGACTCCGCTCACAAGACACAGAATTGGGACCAGATAATGATCTTCGTCTTGGGCGAAACCGGCGGGGGTGGCGCAACAGCCTTGCCAAAGGCAATACATGACAAAATTCAAGAACAACAAAAAGAAGGGTGAGTGAGACAAGTAGTATCCTCGAGGGAAAAAAAAAAAAAAAAAAAGCTGAGCACAGCCTCCTCCTACATGGAGATCCACACGCAATCCACAGTTGTCGAAGACACAAGAAATATATATGTATATATATATATCGTCAAACAGAGCTGCCCGGTAAACCATAGGCAGAGAGGGAGACGAGGACAATATATATTTGGCTGTGACAGACCTTTCTTTGTTTCGTGGATGTTTTCCTGGCTTGTGATGGGGTGTGAACGGACAGTCTGTAGAGTTTTCCATCTGGTGTGGATGAGTGATAGTCTACTTTGATTTTGGTTAAGGTAGATTATCATTTACAGTGTAATCAGTGAGGGGATTCTGCAGACTGTTGAGGGTTCAGCCTCCTGATGAGTCGGTGAAACTCCGACGAAACAGTTTGTCACAGCCCCTCGTTTGTTGTCCTCTTCTCTCTCTCTGCCTACGGTTTACCGGGCAGTTCTGCTTGTGACGATATCTAGTCAAACAGAGCTGCCCGGTAAACCGTAGGCAGAGAGGGAGAAGAGGACAACAACCGAGGGGCTGTGACAAACTGTTTCGTCGGAGTTTCACCTACCGACTCATCAGGAGGCTGAACCCATACATATATAAAAACAGAAATCAATATGTATATACCTTCGGTGTCCATATCCAATAGTTCATCTCCTGGTGATCATATTAGGGATATTATTATTGTTTATCCTTCATGGGCAATGGGCAAACGCAGAGACTACGGGTTCATTGCATAAAGATGTATGCCGTCTGTCTGTCATTTAAGCGACGTGATGAGGTCATGCTCTACGTGGGATTCCGACACATTTACTGCTTGTGTCTCTCACACACGAGCGCGCGCGCGCGCAAACACACACACACAAAAAAAAAAAAAAAAGATACAAAACAAACAATACAGACGAGTACTCATTGGTTAATCATTCTTTCTTCGATAAGAGCGTCGCGAACACAATACACCCACACAGACAGACCCAGAAGATTCTCATTAAAATTTTAAAAAAAGGATTCAACCTGCGGATGAGTCAGCGAAAGACGATGAAAGTATCTGTCACAACCATGCCTCCCTCATATAGTTATAATGAGAGAGAGAGAGAGAGAGAGAGAGAGAGAGAGAGAGAGAGAGAGAGAGAGAGAGAGAGAGAGATAGAGAGAGAGAGAACATATATACCGAGGACAAGGTGACATGGTCTCTGGTATTCTCGAGAAGAAGAGTATGCGTCTTGTCAAGTCAGCCCCTCCACATCTGCAGCGCCCAGTTTTTGTGTGTCCGGCCCGTCCTGCTCCTTGCTGGCCCCTGTGAATTGATGATCGCTCTACTCCTTCGAGACGCGATTCTGATGACTATGTCCTCCCACGCCCACCCCCCCTCTCCCCGCCCGCGCAAGTTCCTTGCCTTCCGCCCTGCCAATGCTGATGGCTGTGCCCCCCTCCGCTGACCCGTGTGAGAGGGAAAGTGCTGCTGTCGTCGTCAAACAGCACCCGAATTGTCATGTCATTTATGTGCGCTCGATTTGACATCAACTCAAATCCCCGCAACAACCTTTCAAACCACGTTGCGTGGATTTCTGTCCGTTGATGTCAATCTACGAAAATTCGTTCAAAACCGCAGTGTCACAGCCACGCAACAACAACAAGAAGTATGCAAGCAACCCCATAGGCGGGCCTTCCCGTCCCGCCCTCGTCCCGCCCCGTCCCGGCCCCGTCGCTTGCCCCAATCCATGTTTTTTTTTTTTTCTTCTCTCAATTTTTTTTTTTCTTCTCTCAATTCCCCTCCCTCCCCCCCCCCCCCCCCCCCCCCCCCCCCCCCTCCCTCAAAATCCTTACTTTATTATCAGGTCAAAACGAGGCCGGAGTTATCCTGGCAGCATCAGCCAGTTTCGCTTATGAGCCTCGAGCTCGTTCAACAAACACAAGAGAGCACTGGAAAATCTAGGAACAGAGGTGACCAAATCGAGGCCGCCGCTGTCCTGAAGCCCGCTCTCAAAAAAAAAAAAAAAAAAAAAAAAAAAAAAAAACCGTCTAACACGACGGGATGGTCCATAAAATGGACCACGACATTGTCACGTACTCCCTCCACTGGTATGCCCGACTGCCATCCTCCTGCGGATCAAGAGAACAGAGTACCAGGTTCCTACTCAAGACTATCCTACTTCTACACCAATTTCCCTTCTTCAAGCTTCGCCAATTTCCCGCCTGTGCCCCAAGTTTCCCCGAACCAAGATCCTTGGTTCTTCCTTCTCCAATCGGCTTGAATGATTCTTCTCAGAGAAGATTCTGAATAAAACTCTGATTTCCTTGTTTGTCATTTCTCGGTCCTCGAATATCCGCAGGTTTCTTTCTTTCCAAATGACGCAGCACCCTGCCGCTCTGGCTGCTTGGGCTATATAGCCCCAGCCCTTTTTGAGATCCATGTGATCAGGAATTCCACCGAGGAGAACCCTTTCGCGGTCCCATAACAGGTTGCCACCCACGGTACCGTCCCAAAAGGACTGCCACCAGTCCCAAATTCTCTTAGATGCTGGGCAGTCATACCACAGATGAGTGGTGGACTCATATGCCCAACTGCAGCGTTTGCAAGTCAATTCCACCTTCATTCCTCTTTGAAACAGGTTCACCGCCGAAGGGGTAGCAAGTAGGGACAAAAGCCAAAGATTCACCGCCAATCTAGGAAAAGGAGCAATCTTCAGTTGACCCCAGCAACGAGTTAATTTCCTCTCAATCTGTTCTGGGTCACAATTCAAAACCTGTCTCCATCTAGCAACTGCAACTGACGCAGGCGTACGAGGAGGCTTCTGGGCCAGGTAACCTTGTTCAACAGAGTAGAATACCAGGGCCCGGTCATCACCATCGAAACCTTCCCCTCTCCAGCCCCACATTTTTGGATCTAATTTAAGATCTGAGATCGCTGTTCCCCCTGCAAAAACTCTGCAGGTCCACTTCCCATCATCATCACACACTTCCCAAACACGGGCTTGGGCTAGTTCGGCTGTTAAGGGTGGGTGAGAGGGACCTACCTGTTGCAGAGGGATAACGGGCTTTTCAGGACTACTACCCTTCCAACACTGGAAAGTTCGTTTGCCAGAGGTGTCAATATTCAAAAGTTTCCAGAGGGTTGGGGAGGACTCAATTGGGCGACTAACGTACCAGGTGCCTGGGGGGTCTATCCCCTCCGGACTTAACCCACCAGTACTTGGCCCAGCTATCGGCCGCGGAAAATAAATAGAGTAGAAACGTTTCTAGTTGGATGAATTTGGGCGCTCCTGTAGTGGCCCGTACGTTTCCTAAAATTGCGTAGCGTTAACGCTACGCGACTGTAGGAAGTACTGGTGGTTTAAGATGAACTTCCACTAAGCTGGGATAGCCTCAATGAGTCCGCACATTCTTTCCTCAACATACCACACTGAGCCGAGAGATTCCCTCAGTGCTGCTGGGGACAGCCATTGATTTTCCCACTCATTCCACAGGTATGCAATTCTCAAAATCCCCCTCTCTATCCATCTCCTTCCGAAGCTTTGCCGAGAGTGATCAGCAGCAAACCACCTACCGTCTGTATGCCGAATATGAGGGTTCTCAAACAGTGGTTGCAGGAGAACCTCTGACTTGGTAGTTGGCTGAAGCCAGGAGTTAGGTAGCAGCTTTTTCCAGGCCAAAATTATGGCTTTCCAGAATTCCGATTTAATGTTTCTGTTCAGAAAGGAGGGTAGCAGGAGGCACGTCCAAGTATCTGATGGTCTGGAGAGGTTCCATTCCAGGCCCAAGATGGTTTCCGCCAAGGAAATCCAGTGTGTCTCTTCCTCTGAGCTTACAGCCCTAATGATCCAGCGTACTAACATTGCTATGCTCTTACGTTGCGGGTCAATTAAACCCATCCCCCCTTCTTCCTTTGGAAAGCATAGGAGTTCCCAAGCAACTTTCGACATGAAACTATCAATGTCGTTGGCAAAGGGCTTCCAAATAAACCTGGAAGCCCGTCTTCGAATTGAGGCACATAAGTTTCTCCCCAGAGGGTGGATTACAGCAACGAACCAGAGGAGGGAAAAAAGAGCCCCATTGACCACCATAATGCGGCCATAAAGAGAAAGATGTGGGGCTTTTCCCCAGGTAGAAACTCTCTGCAGTGTGTGCTGGAGAAGTATTCCTTCTTAGTCCACTGTACAGGATAGTAGGGCTACCTGAACACCTAAAAAGCGTTCGGAGCTACCGACGACTATTCTTTTCATTCCCCAATTTGCCACTGGTGAGAGAGGGGCAGGGAGGAAGAACACAGATTTAGACCAGTTAAACCACCAGTACTTCCTAAAGTCGCGTAGCGTTAACGCTACGCAATTTTAGGAAACGTACGAGCCACTACAGGAGCGCCCAAATTCATCCAACTAGAAACGTTTCTACTCTATTGTTTTCTGCTGCCGATAGCTAGGCCAAGTACTGGTGGTTTAACCGAAGCTTCAGATAACTCAGAATATTCATTAAGACAGGATTCCAGTGCTGATATTGAATTAACTGAGTTCTCTGAGATAGTCAGCAAGTCATCGGCTAATGCTTTGACTTTGCATTGGCTGGAGCCAGTCTTAATACCCATGATCTGGGGATGTGTTCTTATGTTGCATAACAAATTCTCCATTTGCAAGATAAATAAGAGGGGGGCCAGGGGGCAACCCTGGCGTAAAGATCTTGTCAGGGAGAAAGTTTCTGACAGGTTGCCGTTGACCATAACTGCGGCAGTAGAAAGGGAGTACAGGGCTACCACCCAGTTACACAAGTTTTCGTCGAAACCCACGTGTCGCAATGTAGTAAGTACGTAAGTCCAATTGACTCGATCATAAGCTTTCTTTAGGTCAAGCATCAGAATCGAGGTGTTTGCTTTAGTGTTTTCCACTACCTCAAGGGCTTCCACTGTCGTGGCTATATTGTCAAAGATGGAGCGACCTTGGACAAAGGCCGCTTGATCTTTTTCAATCAATGAAGGCAGATATCGACCTAATCGACGAGTGAGGACTTTTGCCAACAATTTGTACGACACATTCAGCACTGAGATCGGACGCCAGTTACGAAACTCCGAGCGATCCCCTTTTTTATACAGTAAGGAGATGACCCCGTTCCGCATACCCTTCGAAATATTCTTTCCTTCCAAAACTTGGTTATAAATAGCAACCAATTCCCTCTTAATGTCCCCCCAAATAATCAGATAAAGTTCCACCGGGAGACCATCATCTCCCGGGGCTTTGCCATGTGACATGGATTGCAACGCCTCCCAAGCTTCCTCCTCGGTAATCGGGCGGTTCATATCCAACTTACCCTGCGTGGAGAGTCAGGTTGTGTACGCAGACCAGTGGTTTGAGCCCTCTGAAAGGTCCTCAGTAATATCCTCATTTAGGCGCCTAGTTGTTAGTATATCTTGATAGTACATTGCAGCATAGAGACAAAGTTGAGACTGATCCTAGGCGACAGGAAGCGCCTGATCAAAGGGGTCTGACAACACACTCATCGACTGAGTCATTCGTTTTGGTGCGAGCTTATGGAAAGAATCTCTGTTCATGCGATCATAGACTGCAATCCCTTTGATTTTAAGCCGCTCCGCCCAAATATCTGATTGTTCTTGTTGAAAAGCATTTCACTCTGCCATGTGTTTCTCCCTAATACGGCTCCACACTAGGTTAGAGATGGGGTGTAAGTTCATCCAATTTTCAGCGTACTCCACCTTCTTGATTGGAGAAGCTTCTCGTTGGTTTTTCCCAGCCGCAAGGATGCGGGAGAAAATGCTCAGGTGTTTGGAGAAAATTCTGGAGCCATCATCCCACCAATCAGCAGTTGAGGCAAAGGTATCCTGGATCCTTTTCCAGTCCTCCCAAAATCTATGCATCCAATCCCTGACCCATGGGTCCTTCCTGGGCCTCTTTCAGGCTTAGCTGCATTGAAGTAAGCCATAACAGACTCATGGTTTGACAATGTGTTATCCTGTTCCAAAATATCGCTTGTAGCATTCCAAACACTGGCAGATAGTAAAAAGAAGTCAAGCCTTCTATTGACAGTTCATTTACCCTCTCGGATATGTGAAGCCCGGGTGTATCCCGGATTACCAGGGTGTAAAAAATTGTAGGGTTTCAATAAATCTAAGTCAGATATCATGTCAGTTAATATTATGACATCCCTACTACCCTTGGTTTCATCATTCTTATCCAAAGAAGTGTTCCAATCTCCCGAAATAATTAAATTATCACAGTCAGGAATGAACAAGGGAAGGTAATAGAAAAATGATTCACGTTCTTTGTTGTTAGTAGGAGCATAAATTGATGCAATCACCTACTCCTGTTTTCCCATCCAAAGTTTAATCCAACACCAACGACCCCACAAATCCGCACTGAAATCCACAATTTCTGAGTCTAAGTTACGGTGAACCAAGATAGAGACTTCGCCCTTCGATCCACGGGCTGGTGACCAAATTTGCAGACCATCCCACCACGCACCCAACTCCATCACTTTCGATTCGGATAGCTTTGTCTCTTGTAGACATACTATGTCGACCTTTTTATCGTGGACCCAACTTTTAAGGCGGCCTCGTTTGTTTCTACCATTCGAATCCCCTAATCCCCGGATATTCCATGTGACAATTTTAAGCCTGCCCATTCATGGGCAAGGCACCAGTCGATTGGATCTGGGCAGGACATAACACAACAGGAACAGACTGTGACCAAGGTTCGAGCAGAGCTTGCTTCAAGAAAAGAGAGTCAAGCTTTTTGTCCTTGCCAAGTTTGGCATTCAGCTCATAGAGAAACTCAACCGACGTATTAGTAGCAACCTTAATACGACGAAGGTCGGGCTTCCTTGCTTCAAGGAACCACGACAAAGAAATCAAGCGAAGACCCTCTCTCTCGAGAGTATCCAGTTGTCCTGGTAAGAACCGGGCATCGAAGAGCGGCGCAAAGAACTTGACACGACTACCGGCAAGATTGACAACAAATCGAGGCATAGTGATTTCATAAATAATTCGAAAGGCAAACTTGTTTTGAAATAGACTTTGAGCGAGGGTCTCAGTAGCACACGGCATCGGGGATTCCGTGCAAGCCACATGGAGCAACAGGGGGTTACCATCAGCACCGATCCAAGCAATCACCCATAATGAATCCCTAACCGCAGAGCAAATAATCGGTAGCAATCTCGCTTCTACGCAGTTTTGACCCTTAGAAAGGGCTTCCATGCGGACACAAGAAGATTTACGCTTACCTGCGGCTCTCGATGGAGTGCGGGACCCAGAGCGGATCGAACCAACAAAGTTGTCTGAAGCCTCCGCTCATGGTTGGTCGATCTGAATATAAACTCCATTGCTCTCGCTCAGCCTTCGTGATTTTCCAGGGGATTCGTCCCGAGCTCGACTTCCACCTAATGAGGTTGATCCTCCAATTAGAGCAGTCCCTTGTTGTTGTTGACCAGGGTTCCCATGCCAGAATTCGGGGCTTGAGAGGGTCCTCTCTGCCCAAAGATCCAAGGAGAGAATGCGTGCAAGTTCACAAAGGACGAGCTCGCATTCAGAAATTGGTCCGGATCGGGAACACCATGTTGTTGATGAAGAAGTGGGTACTGAGGAAGGCCTTGTAGGAGGGACGCCCAGGCAAAATTGGTCGCAGGATTCGTGGGAGGAGGCTGTTGAAAACCCACCCCTCCAATTGGAACTCCTGGAAAGGGAGAGAATGTTGGATTCGACCGTATTGAAGCTCCGGCAGGTACACTTGGTACAACAGTACTGCCAGCTCCTACTCCCGAAGCCTGATGTGTAGCCACCCCAGGTGCATGAAGATTACCTTGGTATGTTGAACGAGGGGCTCCAACATCTGATGTGGTAGAGGCTTGTGGGTTGCTACGAGACGGCTCGCCATGAGCTCTTCTTCTAGGGCGTCTACATGTCGCTTCCGTGTGGAAGAAAGTGCGACACCTTTTACACCATTCGCTGTCCGCACTTGCCATCTTCACCTCCATCAGATCTCTTTGGCAGGTTTTTACCCAGATCTTATCCTTCATGTGCTCCTTCCGGCTTGGATCGATGTCAAAACGAAGATTAACCAGCTTGGGGTCGGTCTCGTCAGCTTCTGGGAGGTGAGTTTTTACTATTCTTCCAATCGCCCTTCCTACGTGATTCCGCAAGAAGACCATCTCATCCAGAGGAACCCCAACCGCCACGACTCATCGATTGTCTTCCTCCAATCTCTTACTTCCGCCCTGGTCATCCACGGTTTGAAGTCAGTTCGGTAGGTAGTACCCACCAAATCGATGAAGTTTGTCTTCTTTGCCAGCATCCAGTCGGTGACTTCTTGTGCCCTAGGGATGTACGAGGCAACATTCGGAGACTCTACCTTAATCCTGCCACGCTTGAAGTCGGCTCCAAAGGCGTCGTCCCTTATCCAACCATCTTCATAGGCATGAATGACGTTTTCTTTCACCCTTCGCGGAAGGAATCTTGCTCCGTCTCGAAATATCACCGTGACTGTCCTGGATTTTAGCCACTTCACCTTTAGCTCATCGATCGATCTGTTCAGCACAAAGGCGACTTCTCTACCATTCACCTTCATGGTGCCTCCATCGATATTCGTTGGAAGGATACCATCTTCATAACACGCCCTCACCATTTCCTTCACCCACTCATCTTCTAGATAATTATCATTAGGGACCTGAGTTCTATCATTCTGAATCCCCATGTCTTGATCCCCAGAGGGGTATGCACCGCCTCCATTCTTCCAGGCAATTCCAAGAGCTAGCAATCACCCTCCAACTCATAGTCAGGAGTAAACAGTGACAATTAACATGTAAACCCAACACAAACGAACAAAACGAACAAACAGAAGGAAGGATCGTCAAAGCACAATTCTAGCCGATGACAACATCTACAATGGCTGCCGCCACCGACTTTCGTCAACACGAAAGCGTTGAGTGCCCACCCGCGTTGAGTGTTCCATGCCGGAACCGTCTCCGCCGACCAGGCCCGCCGAAAGGTGAGCGACTCTAGGACCAAGTGCGTAGCGCACCAGTACTAGCGCCGCTTCGGCCGCCGCCGCCGCTCCCAAACGAGCTCAGGTCGTGTTTTTCCTTCTCTCAATTTCACCTCACACTACCTACCTACCACTACTCCTAATTGTAGGCATACGGGGAACCCCGTAGCAGCCAGAACCGTGTTCACGAGAGATAATGCGGGGGCTGCTCCCTACCTGCAGGTGGGCGATACCGGCTAGGGGACAACCAGTAGCATTAGAAACCATGCCAACAGGACCAATCCCTGTGCCTCCCCTCATGTCCCCTCCCCTACGAACATCAGCAGACTCTGCTCAATGCCATCAGGAACCATGCCAATAGGATCTAGTGGTCTATCTCTAGATGGCAGGCGCCAAGCATGGCCAGGAAGGTACATGAGGCGAATGGGGATTGAGCCCACGACCTCCTGAATGCCACTTGCATGCCTTACCAACTGAGTTAGGCCACTCACCTCATACTATACACCTACTACTACTTGTAGGCATATGGGGAACTCCGTAGCAGCCAGAACCATGTTCACAAGAGAACATGCGGGGGCTGCTCCCAAGCTGCAGGTGGGCTATACCGGCTAGGGGACAGCCGGTAGCATCAGGGACCATGCCATCAGAACGAATCCCTATGCCTCCCCGTGCCTCCCCTCACGTCCCCTCCCCTACGAATGCCGATCGGGGGATCCAGTGGTCTATCTCTAGGTGGCGGGCGCCAACCATGCCCTGGAAGGTACATGAGGAGAGTGGGGATTGAACCCACGACCTCCTGAATGCCACTTGCGAGCCTTACCAACTGAGTTAGGTCACTGGATCCAATTCATGTTCCAACCTAGCACTACCGTCGGAAGAAAAAAACAACATTCATAGGCTTGGATCCCACAATGCGTTTTTAAGAAAAAGTCGAAAAAGTACCCTGAAAGTCGTGTCCGCGCCAACCGGTTCGTAAGAACGAATTTGGATCCCATAGGCCCGACGGGGAAGGCACTTCTCCACAAATTTTGCCCACATGCACTCCGTCCCAACTTCATCTACGGACATCCAACGGCCAACGGCCACGAAACGACAACAGAAAAAAAGGGAAAACCCAATTTTGCAGAGCCACCTACTTTCAGGGGAGGGGGTAGGGGTCAGGAACTTTTGGAAATTCGTTCACGAAACCAGCCACAACTCTCTCCCGTGCTGCCACGAAGGAGGCCCAAAGAAGAAACAGTCGAATTATTTTCCCTGTCCGCTCACCACGGAAACATGTGGAATTTTTTTTTTTCACGAAAGTACCCCTACTGAGGATTGTGGGATCCAAACCATACTAAGGGGCTGATCCCATCATTAGACTATGAATGTAGACGTGAAAACAAGGCCGACTTCTTTGGTGGTCTTCCTGGACCCGCATCAGTTCTTTACGGGCTGTTATAGAGGGCGGACGTTTTCACGGATTCCGTCAACCGACATGTCACACAACACTATGGTCCTCAGACATTCCTTTTTTTTTTTTTTTTGAAAAGCCCAGGTTGTTGTAGAGGTGGGAGACTAGACGGATGGCAGTCACCCACAGAACTGGGCCACTCGTTTATCCAGATGAACCTCTCTGAAGACCCCACCCACCCTTCCTCTCATCTTTTTGCCCTGGCGCACCCCCACCCCCCCTGTCCTACCCTAGCGTTAACCACCTAGGACCATCACTCATCGCCATCTTGGCGGGGTAACCTGACAAGACAGCGGTTGCAGGTACCGGGGCTAAGCAGAGACGCCTACTCCCTGCTCAGCCCCGGTTAAAGCAGACGCCGTGCAAACCTGATTGCATGGGGACTTCGGGAGCTAGGTATGAACATCTTACCACAGGTCTTCATGAGGGTGCAAAGTGACCCCCATCTAACTTAGTTGTGTGGTGATGATATTGAGTTGGGTATCCTCCGTTCCCTCGTATGTCCCTGGAGCCCATTCCGGCCATGACACCCCTGACATTCCGTACTAACTGCTATGCCAGCCTCAACCCTAGGCTACGTACTAGGAGGATAGCCAACCCTAGGTCATGAGTTATGAACTGAGTTTCTTATCCTTATGTTGGGATCCTCCTTTCCCTCATATATCCCTGGAGCCCGTTCCGGCCCCGCGGTAAGGTGCAATATCTCCCGACACCCCAACATTCGTACTAAGGACTGCTATGCCAGCCTCAACTCTAAGGTACGTACTAGAAGGATAGCCCACCCTCAATCGTGAATCATGAACTGTATGTATTGACCCTGGATAATCTATTATTCCTGTGTTGTATGGTAATCTGAGAGCAGACAATCCTTCGTTCCCTCATATGTCCCTGGAGCCCATTCCTACCCTGCTGACACTCCCGACATATCGTACTAAGGAGCTGCTATGCCAGCCTCAACTCTCAATCCTTTGACGACGTACTAAGAGGATGACCAGCCCTAAGTTACAGTTTGGTATCGAACACATGACCTTATGTGAATTGTGCAAGTGACCTAACCTATTGACCTACACGATGAAATAGTTTGTAGCTGTGCTCTGTTGGGCTTGAGTAAACCGGACTTTGCAAGCCACCTAGCAACCCCGTAGACCAAGGACATCAAGATACCCACCATCACCCAGTCCCCACATACAACAACCATGGACTACCCCTTGGGTGGTGCGCAGGTAGTGTCTGTAATAACTTACCAGCGTCATCCCAAGGGGGTGTGTATCCAGTTGTGCGTCATTCTAACGCCCTGCCGGTGTCCATGCGCAAGGCTACGAAGTTTTGAACCCGCAACCGCATACCACAATCCGCACTTTCAGCCAGTGTTGTAACCACCTCGGACATTCATAATGCTATAAACGGACACGCGAAAAAACTAAATAAAAAAAATTGCTCCCTCTTTTTCGAGGTTGTGAAGCCCTCACAGTCTACACGAGAATTGTACTAACTACGTTTGCACCCTTTTGCGAATGTGCGGCCACGACACGAGCAAACAAAATTGAACAAAATATTTTGGCATCCTCGACAACGTCGGAAAGTGGTGGGATCTCAAAACTACACTGTAATTGGGTTGTAGTGTAGGGGTGGGATCAACCCCTAAGACATTCATATTAAGATGCATCCATTGCTATTCATAGTAATGTATGCATTTTGCCCTTCTCTGCGGGTAGATGCATTCGTTCGTTTTTCGTTCGACAGTGGTGTGGCGAGGCCCTCAGACCCGCAAAAAAAAAAGGGTACGAATCGGCCCAAGTGCCCGAGGCTATACATCATTCAACAAGAGCTGCAAAAACGGACCGCGGGCTGGAATCCGATGGTTCAAGAAAACATAGGTGGCATGACCTGGGGTCAAGTCCCACTAGCATGGGGTAGTTGTAGGTAGGAACCCGGTGCCGAGCGTAAGTTATAGGGAAACGAGTGTGTGATGCACAGAAGCCGTAGACGGCTATACATCTGAAGGCTTATATGAAACCGCGTCAGAAAGAAAATACATGTGCCAAAACTAAACAGATGATGCTGTCGACAAAAAAAGTAAGTTGCTCCTTAACACTGGTCATGGAAACGCAATTCGTTTTAAGGAGTACAATGAAGCAAGTCCCAAGTGGTATTCCCATACAACCTTGCTAGAATTACAAAATCTCAAGATCAAGGTCAAAATAGTTTGGTCTGTGTAAGATGTGATGACATTTTTGTGCTTCATTCTGTGTAGCGGCATCCTCCAACTGAATCCTAACCTAGACAATGGTAATTGGGTCCGACTTTAGGTGACTGAGAAGAAGAAAAAGAAAAGCTGGTTTGTTGTAATGAAAGCACTACACGCATTTTATGAAAAAAATCCTTCATGGAATCGTGCGACTAGTATAGTAGACCTACACCTCAGATCACTTAATGTAAATAGTCTAGCTACCGCGGATTCCGAAAAAAGGAAAACTGTAACGGAATAATTGAAAGGGGTCGGTGGTCGTTCATGGCCAAACCTAATTTGTATCCAGGAAACCCATCTTACCTCTTCCCCAACCCATACACGTACTCATAACATTGTATGGCCCTTTCAAAAAATATACTCTCTAGCACTTAGAAGTGGTTCAGGAGGCGTAGCCATATGAGTCCCCCTTGAATCTAGGATTGAGGTAGTACATTGGGTGGTGGATAAAGAGCAGGGAAAATGGGTATCTGCGCTGGTTAAGTTAGAGCAGGAAATCATATGTGTAATTAACATCTACGATCCTAATGAAATTCAAGAGGGGGGATTTTTTTTCAAATGATTAGAACCCAAATTCCGAGTGAAATTCCTATAATTATGGCTGGAGACTTCAATGCAGCTCTGGACAGATGGTTAGATCGGTGGAAGATTCCTTCTCCTTGCCCGTCTTACATAGAAGAGGATGAGAACATCATTCATACTCTTTGTGAGAAAGAAGGTCTTTTTGACACATATCGTTGTATCTTCCCATAAGAAAAACTTTTTACTTGTATAAGGAATAATGGCACCCCACAACAATCCAGATCCCGAAAAACTTTAATTTTGATGTCAGAAAATCAGGATCATGCATTAGTCTGGGCAACGATTTTTCCACAGAGTCCGTGGTCAGGGGTGGATCACAAAGATGTGTGCAGTGCTCTTGAAGTTTAAAAAAAAAAAACTGATAAGGGAAAAAAAAATTATAAACTTAACACATTATTTCTAACATATATGAAATTTAGGCCGTACATAGAGGAAGTAGGGAAATACTGACACTCAAATAAAACCGAAGAAAGTTCGTTCATAGTATGGTTTAATAATGGTCTAACATTTCTAGCAACAAAATGCAACGAATATTCTTAACTTCAGGTTAAAAATAAACACCGACAAAAAATGTACATTCAAGAACAAATCCCTAATTACGAATCCCAAGAAAATATTGATGAAAAGTCTCAACCGATGGATATACAGACCCTTAGAAACCAACTTTTGACCTTTGCTCCACATCGTTGACAAGGGTATATAATTAGAAGTAAACTTTCTAAGTTTTTGACAGAGGGACAAATTGATGTATCCTTCTTTGCATTAGCACGTCTAGATGTATATGTATAGACGCCTTGATGGATCCATCAATACCTAAAGACCCTTCACTATTTTATTCTTCAGCAGAAAATCTAAAAATAGTTTATGACTTTTACAAAATATTTTTTACTTCTTCTAAGGACCCTACACATCCATAAAGAGATGAACAAGCTATCAAACATTTTTTTGATCCTCTGTCTCAAACCCTCACAGATGAGCAACGAGAACATCTGGAGCATTCATTAACAAAGGAGAAAATTGGGACAACTCCGATACAGATGGATGAAGTCAAAATCCTTGGGATAAATGGTCTCCCTAAGGAATTATGAAAAACCATGTGGTCGACCTTCTCTTCGAACATAATGGGATATGTGGAATCAGTCCAACAATCAGGTATAATGGGTGAATTAGTGGGAGAAGGTATCCTCACACTTCTACATAAGAAAGGGGATAAAACAAATATTATGAATTATAGGCTGATAACTCTTCTAACAGTGATATACAAAATGTTATCCAAGGTCTTAGCTAATCGTTTTATTCCTGTAATGAAAGACATTATACACCCCTCACAGACTGGGTTTATAAAGGGAAGACATTCTCCTAATCAATGAAATTGTGAAACTCTCTCGCTAGTCTAAATAAAACGCTAGAATAGTGTTTATAGACTTTGAGAAATCCTATGATCATGTTGACTGAAAATTTGTGGATGTTTGTCTCTATAAAATGAATTTTGGACCGAACTCGTGAAAATGGATAAGGATTTTACATACAAACGCCTCTACAAGGATTCAGGTAAACGATCTTCTCTCACCATCTCTTCATCTTCAACAATCAGTAAGACAAAAAGACCCGTTAGCACCTTTTTGTTTGTAATAATCATGAAAGCCTTATGAGCAAATCTTAGGGTCAATTAAAATATTAAAAAGCTTCAGATATTAGAGATTCCTGATGACGCAATCCCACTTGCTTCTATTAAGGTAATAATGGATCGTTTCTCAGTTGTTTCGGATACGAAGATCAATTAGGGAAATAAGACACAGGGATAGTGAATCCATTCAAACGGAGTACGTTTCCCAGAATACCCGAAAGCAAAATGACTTTCATTAGCAGGTCCCGTAAGATTATTAGGGGTCTCTCTAACGACACTAGGAAAAATGATTACGAATGATGATTGAATTTCTCGTCTAACGATTGACGAAATGAATCAATGGAAAAATCAACAAACTTCTTTGTTTTGAAGAACATTAATTATTAGCAATATTGTTTTAGCATCCATATAGTACAAATCAGTCTTATGGGCAATCACTAGGTTAAGCACAAAGAGACTAAAAAAACAGGTGGCGACATTTTTATGGAGAGGAAACCATGAGTGAGAAAATGTCATCCCTAAAGTAGCATGACTTTCCCTTATCCAACCCAAACTCAAAGGAGGGTTATGACTTCTTGATTCATCTCTGCAATGCCAATCGCTAGCACCCCAATGGTTAAAGAAACTGATTTTTTCCAATGATAAACCCTGGCAACCGATGGCGTTAGAGCTAATTCATAGATTAACACCATGAACTACGATGGATATCCACCCTCTCACATGGATTGAATATTTATATTGGAGCATTCCAAGGGCAAAGACACAATCAAAAGAAGAGGGTTTGAGGGGAGCAGCTAAAGAAAAATTACTTATAGATAACTTACGGATATCGTTATTGAAAACATGATGAAATTTACCTTTACCTAATAAACAATTTCCTTCCTGATATGAGGAGGTTCCAAGACAACCTCTCTTTGACAATAGATAGATAACTGATTGGAATAGGATCATATTTAAAACTTTCGACCCTCAATGATTCTTGTGGGTTAAAAAGGGAGTGTTAAGGATCAAAGATAAGTGAGACACGAAAAACAGAAATTAGTTAACAAAGGAGCAATTAAAAGGTAAATTCAAATATGCCCACCAACTTGCTGAGAATTTAGAGCAGATCATTTTTTATATCCCTTTAGTTTGAGTTAGAACACTAAGGAAAGGTATCTCGTTAAAAGAGGGAGATTGGCTAGTGGAAACTGGTTCAGAACAATGGGAAGTGGGTTAAATTGCTCACATTCATCCAGAAGGGGCTATAGTGAGTATTTTTAAGATGACAAAATAATTTTTCTTACACCCATCCCACAATGATCAGGTTAAGTTTTATCTTTCCTAGACTTTTACATGATTCGAGTGGTTTATTTCTCATCAACGAAGAGATGGAGAGTGTACCATCCTTACTCTCTTATTCGAAATCTACCTCTGAACTCAAATGAGTGGATCTGGAATACTAGTAAGAAAGGAAAAGTAAGAACTCTACAATCCATCACGGTCAAGGCAACATATCGTCTTCTCAGACCAAGGGTGGATGTAGCTCCAATTGTACAGGAACGACGGTCTAGACATTTGAATATTGATGGTAATACTTTCAAGATTATTAATTTTTTTAACAACTTAAAACAAAAACTAACCAAATTCGCCTCTCTTCAACGACAAATTATTCATCAGTGTTTACCTACAAATGACTGACTCATTGATCATTCAAATCTAGAACAAAAAGGTTTAGCTTTCTCATGGTGCAAATCTTGTTATACAAACTTCCCTAATAGGAAAATTTGTGAAACTGTTGAACATATTTTTATGCAGTGCTCGGGTGCAGGTCTATTATGAAGAAGGTGGGATAATATTTGGAGGAGCTTGACCGGGATAGATTGACTGTGGGATTGACGTGCTATCTTGTTAGGACATTGAAAACCTATTAACTTCCAGCTTTTCGATTTTAAGTGCAATTTGTTTACTATAGGAAGAAAAACAGTGTTATAGGTTCTTTGGTACAAACGTTGTGTTTTGGTAAGAGATAACATTGCCTTGGAAGGTAGGGAAATCTTTGAGATAATTGTACAATTTATTCAAACTGAGATTAGAGCACGATGAAAAAAAACTAAGACTAAACTTGTCAAATTACGTAAATGAAATGATGTTAAAGAAACAATCCAAAACTTTGACTTGACCTGGCTGGGGGGAAATAAAGGGAAAAGTCTGGGTAAGGTGGACTGGCCAGGAGGAGAATGGATAAAAAAATCTCTCAAGAGAGGCTTTCATCTTTGCGTTTTGAACTAGTCGCGTTGCAGTTAGGGTCTTCCTTTAATTCAAACTGAGATTAGAGCACGATGAAAAAAAACTAAGACTAAACTTGTCAAATTACGTAAACGGAATGATATTAAAGAAACAATCCAAAACTTTGACTTGACCTGGCTGGGGGGAACTAAAGGGAAAAGTCTGGGTAAGGTGGAGTGGCGAGGAGGAGAATGGATAGAAGAATCTCTCAAGAGTGACTTCCATCTTTGCGTTTTGAACTAGTCGCGCTGCAGTTAGGGTCTTCCTTTAAATCTCCAAATTGTTTTGCAAATTTTTTCTCTCCTTCACAACTAGCTGTGGTGGATTTGCAGTGGTTTGGTAGAGAGGGGGAATGATTTTCAATTGATTTTTAAAGGGCAAGGTAGCTTTTTATATTACTTTGATCTGGTGGTCCAGGAAGGACTGAAGAGGCATAGCCTGATTCTCAGCTTGTTCGGTTCGGTTTCTCCAGGTAGACTGTAAGGACCGTGACCTTAATCTTCTTATTGGTAATATCAGCCTTGGGCACTGGGCCCGCTTAAAGAAATAAAAATAAAAATAAAAAAATCAGTTAAAAATACGTGAGGTGAAAGAAAACTACATGGCTATCCCCCGATGAAGAGAAGGCAACTTAAAAAAAAAAAAAAAAAGTGTCAAAACTAAACAGATGATATCATCAACAAAAACAAGCTGCATTGATAATGCAAACGCAATATCCTTCCTGTCATTCTCGGAGCGTGTAGTTATGTACCCTGATAATGAACATGTTCGTAGCTACAAGATAAATTATCCTGTTTTTTTCTTTAATATTATTCTCTCCTTGACCTACCTCTGTCAAAGCCCGTTTTATATTGGAGCGTCAGACGTCAGAGCTCCTCTATCCTCATCATGAGATCTACTAGCAAATTTGTGTCAACAGACTTGAGTTTGAGTCCTACAATAACGATAATACAATAATGGCAGTGCTTCTTCATTCACAAAACAGATTAAGTAAGAACTACGACCTCCATTCTCTGAGCAAAAGGTGAGAGTCAAAGTAACAGAAAGCACGTTGGATCAGTCAAAATCTAATGGGCACATTAAAAGGGATAAACTTCCCCGCCTAAACTCGTGTCACACATAACTTTCCTTCCATTCAATCTCGTCCCACCGTTGTAGGTAACTACAATTACACGATGCTAGTGGAACTTGACCGCAGATGATATCTCATACAGACCCTTCGGACAACAAACACAAGGTGGTGATTCAGACTGATCGACTTAGGATGGTATGTAGAAATGGTATGTAGTTTTACAGATGAGACCTGTTGCTACACCTTGTTCAAAATTTGAAAATTTGATTGATACCTTTTTTTTATGTAATAAAAGTTGCCTTCTCCTCATTGGACAACAACCATACAATTTTCTCTTACCTCAAATATTTTTAATCGGCGTTCTGCCATGTCATGGACATATATTTCTCTCATTACCTACCTACAGCTAGTCCTAAGGGTATACAGGGGACCTCTGCAAGCATAGCTTTCTAACTCTCTTCGCCGAAGGGAGACTACCTCTCTCGGTGGAGAGGTACTTCGTTACTCTCTCATATTTTGGTCATTTATTTTATAAGATAAAAATAAGAGAGTGCTTAGACTTGTATTGACATATATTGACTTGTTGCATTTTTTTTTTACACAGGCTTTGTACATGTGTTTTTTAGCTCATAGGATAGCTTTATAAAGTAGCTTTGTTGATCTCTTTAGCCTTCTGCTAGCTCAAACCATCACTGATTTTTACTGGAAAAAAAAATGTTGGTATGGCTGGATCGTATAGTTGGCTTCCTATTGTACCAGGGGATATATGAGTTTTGGGGGAGCTAGTGTAATTACAAGTTTAGTTAGTGCAATACGTGTTGTAGGAGACACCATAGTAACTTGATTATGGGAAGGCTTGAGGGTTAGGGGTGCACCAACGACATCAACGGAGTGTGGCAAACCATTGGATGGTTCTGGGAGGGTAGAGATGATCAACGTAACCCTCCTCGATCGCCGACGAACTGGCTTCCTCCCCAATAGACTTAGCAGAACCAGCAGCATCAGGTTCACCACCCCCTTTCAGGGCCGGCAGGGAGGGGAGGACAACCCCATCAGTCCCATTAATCTCAAAAGAACCAGAAACCTCAATCACGAAATGGAGTCAAACCAGCTGGGACTGGTGGGGTGTCTGAGTGTGATGTTGCGGCTGGAAATGAAGGGACAACTTCGGCTCCACTGTACGGTAAGACGGATCAAGATGTGCATAACAGTTTGCAACAAGCACCTCGGACCATTTAGAGTGGCAAAGGAGGTGAGATGTCGGGGGTGGTGGCAAGTGCAAAGTCTATTGCTCCCGTCCTGCATTTCTATCGCCCAAGAAGCGGTCAGTCTTCATCTTCTGAATGTAGAGAAGTAAGAAAGAGGGGTGTGACCCAAAATTCTCACCCACCGCCATCCCCAAAACCAAGGAATCAACAACAAGTTATATAGAAATTAAGGAAAAGGAATTGGAGATAAAACGGGCTGCCAAGGAAAATGAACCTACTAAAGAGGTTGATCTAATGAAGGTTGACATGTTTAAACCACCCGTACTTTTCCCAGGCATTTTGTCGAATCGTGGCGGTTAACACGGAGGCCGCACTCGGCCTCTAGCAGCAGCCAGATGCGCCGCCAAAACTCGGTGCGCAGGGCCTGCGGCCGATAACTGGGAAAGGTACTAGCAGTTTAAGGAAGCCTTTGAGCCAATGGAAGTGGAGTAAGCCCCGGTAGCTGATAGCGGTAATGGTGAGTGGGGGTGGTTTTGATCTATTACTGTAATTACGAGCAGAACTGCTCAAACTTGTTGAATGGCTAATCACTAATTTGAAGTTGAAATACCTTGAGTTGAAAGAAGAGGTGTGGTTGTACATTCATAACTCTGATAGTCTGAAATTGATCCTAGAGTAGGGGTTTCCGCCGGGTTTTGATTGGTCTGGTATTTTTAACAAGCTATTATTTATAGTAAGTAATTTGTTTCGCTCCTCAAAGTTTGTTCCTCTGGAACTCCATCTGGAATGTGGTGGTACGGGTCACGTTCTTGGGATGCAGGATCTGTCGGAAAAGTCTGTGTCAGACCAACAGGGTGGTCAAAATGATTGAAGGAGTTAGCAAGGAAGCGTAAGGAACATATGCTGGAAAATATCAAACAGAAATCGAAATCTCAATAGTAGCATAGGAAAGCAAATTTTGGTTATCTCGGCACATGTGCATCAGGCTTGGTTGCTAGGCACTCTGAAACAATGCCTCAGGCGCTATGCTCTGACCCCAAAATGAAGTAAAAATAAAAATTTTAAAAATCATAATTGAAGGACACATGGTTTCTCCATGGAAATGAAAAAAAGGAGATGGGGCAACAACAAAGAGGAGAATCCCGCCTTCGTGAATAGTAATAAAATGATAGAGGTTGTCCACAGTGAGGATTAAGCGCATCAATGCCTCAAATATCATTACAGATGCAGTCTATGTGAGCCGCAAAAATAAGACCAAATGCCTCATGATTATCTCTAAAAAAAAAAAACACTTAACTGCTGTTCGAATATCTTGAGGGGCGGTGAGGGTTGTTTCATCTAAAACCCATATAGTAAATTTGTACCTGATGGATGTAAGGAAAACATTATTAATCACCTGAGTACGTCCTATTAAGGAAGAGTATGTTAATCCTTGTATGAATTTAATTTATATTGAACTTGTTAAACAATATAGTCATTGTCAGTTTCTGGTTTGCATTCCGCTAAGAGAGAAATTCCATGGGGTTTTTTGCCTCGATGATGAATCCACCACCCTAATGTTTCGCTTGACAGTTAACTTTCATATAAGAAAGTCGTCAAAAAATATCAATTATCCTTTTGATTGCAGCTAAATTGTCATGAGATGACTTAACTATTAAAGATAGACCATCTACCAAAAAAGAGCAAATCAGAATTGCATCCTCATGAATTGACATACCTTGGATTTTTTTTTATGTCCTTGTGATGACGTAAATTGGCAGTTAGGACTTCTATTGTGTAAGGCCGGAATTGGATTCCCTTACCTAATCGATCTATATAGAGAGACGGAGAGTGTTACATTGTCATTGATCATTACTTTGATCGTGACATTTTTATGAAGTATTTTTATCCGAACCAAAATTAAGCTTTTTAAGATATTTATAAAGAAATAATCAATCCACATGGCCATAAGTCTTTTCAAAATCTATGAAAATAAATGTTTCATTATGTTTGGACTTAGTCAGTTTAATTAGGTCATTGACTAGTAAGATATTGTCCTGAGTATTTTTACTTGTGAGAAAACTAGTCTACGCCGAGTTAATTATATCAACAATGACTTTATTAAGATGATTCACTAAAGCTTTGAGCACCAATTTATAAACTACTGTAAGCAATGCCATAGGGTGATAACATCTAATATTTGTTTTATCGCTTTTCTTGTAAAGCAAAGTTAAAACCTCTTGCACCACAAATTATCTCATCTCACCAGAGATCCACACCACATGGTATAAATCTATGAGATCTTGATAAATTAAATCTCATAAGGGTTCTCATAATTATTTAAGTAGCCCATTCATTCCATATGTTTTTTTTCCTCCATTAACATCATTTTTTTTTCAAATCTCTTTCTTAATTAAGAGTTTTCCCAACATCTTTGTTAGATTTTGAGAAAGTGATTTAGATAGAGGAATAAGAAATTCATCAAGTTCATTGTTACATTGAGTTCGTGGAATGCCCCCATTGTATGATATGAAAAGTTTTTGAAGAAGCCCCTCGTAATCTTAGTACAGGCGGCAATGGAGGTAACCCATGACTCATCCTTGTTGATAGAGTATACCAGAGCTTCAATAAATGTTCTTTCAGACCTTGTTTTAACCATTGCAGAAATACGAGCATCCATTGTCCCTTTCAGATGATGTCTTTTAAACTTCTCTCTAATTCATCTCCCTTACCATCTATATTTCATTTGGTTTATAAACAGATTATCGAACTCCAAAATTTCTTTGGCATGAAACTCTAAAACTTCATAATCATTTGAACACGTCTCTTATTGTTCTAGTTATTGAATCATATTTTGTAGTTAAGTTTCTTGGAAATGCCTTTAAGCTGCCAATAATATATGATATTCATTGCATTTGTAACTCAAGAAAACTAGGCCATTGTTGAACCATCTGATATCATCCTTGATGAGAGGCATCTGATCCTTCTAGAAATCTCATACATCTTGGACATATTGTCTGAAACTATCTAATTTGAGACGATAAGTTGTATAATTTTTTTCCTTAGTCAGGTTTCTTGCGAAACGAAAATACTATCACACACATTGCATGGTCTTTAGGGGAATATTTCAGCTAACTGAAGTGCTCCTTGTATATTTTCAGATATTAATATGAGATCAATTTCGAATTTGATTATTTGTATAGATTAACATTTTCAAAAGCATGTATATGTTTTAGAAGTAAAAAAAAATCTTTATATGAGTCAACAAGGTTAAGTGATTGGCATAAATTAGATATTATTAGCTCATTCATTCTACATACATAGGGCAGGGAGAGGGGATACATCAACAGTGCAAATGCCGCTCTGGAACAACGTTGAAATTTCCGGCAATGATCATCGGAATCCCCACTTGGACATGAAGTAGAATGAAATTTAAGAAAGTTTGTCACTCTGATACATCATTTGGACCATAAACACTCTAGATAGTAACAACTTCCCGCTTCAACATAGCTAACATATATACCTATCTCCCTTCCAATTGGTCCGCGGCTCAATTAAACATTTCCACTTTAAAGTCAGATGACAACTAGATGACAACCCTTCACTACCAGGTCTCGACCGGTAAATGGCTACTGCCGGCACGCCGGGCCAACCCTGCAATCTGCTCCGTGTCTGTCACCCACGAGAGGGTTGTCCGCGGCTCCTGTAATCTGCAAAAGTTCAACTTTGTTAACACCATAAGTGAAATTAGTCATACAAGCGGACTTACAACGACAAGAAAACCAAAGTCAAACTGCTCGAAGAAATAAAGTGAGTGTTTTATTTAGTCTAGAAGAATAAGACATGCCTTGCTATTGCCAACCTCTAAAATAGGGTAAATGTCAGAATCTGAAAAAATCGTCCGAGTTCTTATACTTCTGACTAGCAATCTCCGACGGATCCCACGACCAATGGGGTGGTGTCGATACTTGACCGGCCTCTCCCATGACACTGTGCAAAAACTCTCCATATCAAAGTGGCGTCACGAGCCCATTAGGGCCAGAGCTCCAGGTCTACCTTGACTATTCGGCCCCCTTCAAGTTAAAATGAATTTGTGATTTGTCGTTTTAAAATAAAATGGAAAGCATCTCTACAATATGGATTTAATGAATGTTTTTTCAAAAATCTCGATTTACATTTCGAGAATAGTAAATAATATAATTTCCAAGTTGTATATTTTTTTATTTTTCCTTTTTTGAATTTATTTATTTTTTGTAAATTAATCAGTTGTACACAATGTGTCAGAGATTGTCCTATAAATGTTTTAGAAATGATTCGTTGGCATGGATGCAAAGCCAAACAAATTGCTTCAACTCTTAAAACCGAAGATTGTGCTGGTTGTAAACGATGTGAATTTGCGTGTCCAACAGACTTTTTACTTAGAGTATATCTTGAATCTGAAACAACTCGTAGTATGGGATTAGCTTATTAAATTCCAGTCCGTTCCCCGTCCTGCCCTTCCGCGCGACAATCCAATCTGAGTCCAACCAATCTTTGTCTGATAATGTTGGAGGAGGGTCCTTCTGGCCCTTGCACGCTCAGCCTTAAGTTCCGGTCCAACTGTGGCAGAAGAAAAATCCCGATCTAGTTTACTCCTGGACCGCTCCGATCCACGTTCAGTGCCTAGGTCAAACAGGGGCTCAAACGGGGCAAGTCTCACAAAAACTTTGACTTGGGCCCATTAAATTTTGCTCTCATCTTGGTATAGTTACGCCTTTTGCGAAACCGTAATCCAAATTCAGTCCACACATCAGTCGCCCCTCGCATAGAAGGTGGTTCTGATTGTTCTGATTGGAATCAGAACCACCTTCTATGCGAGGGGCGACTGATGTCTGGACTGAATTTGGACTTTGGCTTCACGAGAGGCGTAACGATATCGAGACCAGAGCAAAATTTCATGGGCCGAAGTCGAAGTTTCTGTGAGACTTGCCCCATCTGAACCCCTGTTTGGCCTAGGCACTGAGTGTGGATCGGAGCGATCCGGGAGTAAACAAGATCGGGATTATCAAAATATTAGGTTACATTTCCGATAAGAACAGCAGGCGGCCGGACCCCTCAAAGCTGGAAGAACTTTATAAAAGGATACGCGGCAGAAACATAACCCTTAAGAAAATTATTGCGTAAAGGAGTAGAGTGGAAGTGGACGAGCAATCAAGTAGACACGGTAAAAATTCTGAAAGATGAGTTTAAGGAAGGGAGCAGGTCCTTAGAGTCCCTTACTTTGAATATGAGGGGAACAAACCATTCGTGGTTTGTACTGACGTGGGACCGACATCTGGAGGAGGGGTCTTGACTCATAAGGATTTTAGCGGTAAGGAGAGGCCTCTCAGATTCGAGAGTAAAACGTTGAACACCATCGAGAGGAACTATTCTCAATTTAAGAAATAGGTCATGGGGGTGTTACATTGCCTTAACGTCTTCAAACACTATATCTATGGGCGAAAATTTGTCTTGCGAGTCGATCCTATAGTGGTGGTCGCCATATTACAAAATGACTTATCCTTGATGGATCTTACGATAACCAGTTGACTTATGCACATAAGGATGTCTGACTACGTAGTTGAGGGCATATTTCAAGTTGGGGCCAAGAATGCGGTACCAGATGGGTTGTCACGAATTACGTTAGAGGAAGGGTGCTTGGGGTCGCCAGGAGGGGTCGACGAGTTCCTGCGAATGGAAATAGGCTCAGTGAGAATGAAGCCTATCACTAATGACGCCATTCTGTTTCTGGAGAGCCATTATACCGGTAAGTACCACCAAATAGGGTTATATCTCCTAGGGGAAACAAAGGTTGATGATAAACCCAGAAAGGAGGCTCAACAGTACTGCTTTAAGGCATATCACCTTTTCAACAGGCCACCTAAGAACGATATGGCAATGAGGGTAGTGTGCGACGAGGGGGACCGCAAAAAGAAATAATTGTTGAGCTCCACTATGGAATCGTTGGAGACCATAAATGAGTGAAAGAGACTTTTGAGAAGGTTAGGAATATCTAATAGTGGGACGACCTATATAGAGATGTAAAGCGCTACCGCCAAACATGCGTGGAGTACCAAAAGAGAGTGGTACTAAAATACAAGGAGTCGTTGTTTCCTTTTTATCCGACTCCGGTAGGGCAGAAGGTTCATATGGACCTGGTTAAGATGCCTAAGGGAGAGGGAGGAATGAATTACATCATGGATATCAAGAATGACCTGACTGGGTTCGTGGAAGCATGGACGCTACGCCAGAAGACGGAAAAGGTGGTCAGTGAGTTTCTGACAGAGTATATCACCCGATACGGATGTGTCGGGAAGATTGTAATGGATAAAGGATCAGAGTTTACGGCTAAGGAAGTCCAAACCTTGCTCCAGAGGGCAAGGATCCGGGTGTCGTTGTCTACGGCATACCACCCTCAGATCAATGCTCATGTTGAAAGGGGACATCAATCCTTAGTGAACGTGCTCGCGAAATGGTGTGTGAGGAAAAAGAAGAAGTGACCGAAGTATCTAAAGATTCGCAGTCTGGGTGGATAACGTTACTGTCCGAACTACCACTGGTTACCCGCCCTACACCCTATGTTTCGAAAGACACTGCCCTTTGCCCATAAAGTTCCATATGGACTCGTGCACGAAGGCTGATTGAGAAGCGGTATCGACTAGGGAACAATTACTGGGCATCAAGTTAGGCAGACAACTGAGACGCTCGAGGATAGTACCATGGACGTTGTAGATAGACTGCAAGTTCAAAGGGAAAAAGACATGGAGAGGTGAGATAAAAACCTCCGAGTTAGGCAAGAAGGTATACCCACCGAAAGTTTAGTTTTACTTTACGATTCCGCTCTAGAGAGAACATGGTAAAAAAAACTGGCAAATAGGATGATGGGACCTTACCGCGTGGTCAAAAGACTGAAAGGAGGGGCTTACTTGCTTGAGGAGCTAGATGGGGCTAGATGGAAAGAGTTGGTGTTTGGCGAGCGTTTAAAGGTGTTTAAGAAGCGAGGAGAAAGGTTAGACAAGCCCCGTCCGAATATGAGGAAGGACAAGGGAAAAGAAAAGGTTGAAAAAAAGCTCGTAAAACCTAAAGAAGAACCTAAGACGTGTACCTACGAGAGAGGAGAAAGCTTCAAAAAATGTACAAAAAGAAAACGAGAGAAGGTGTTTGACTTTGTGAAACGTCACTTTTTATTTTGAGTGTTCAAGCTTGAAAGTGAGTTTCGCTCACTTTCCCTCAATGATGCGTCTGTCTTTTCTTTTGGGAATAGACAACAAACTTCAACCTTTGCTCATTCTAATGACATCGTTGTATGTACAAGATGAAAATGTTGTGTATCTGTGGTGGCCACCCTCATATGTTCTATTTGAATGACGTTTTAACCCTCCCCCCTGCCATGCTTTATTTGAACACCACGTCACTCCCCCCGTGCTCTACTTGAATGCGGGGAGGAGGGGAAGTAGATAGGAAAATATAGTTGTTGCTGCTCCTATTGATAATAAGACAGGTGTTGTTGTTGCTGATGCCTGGCCAAGCCGTTTACTGTTGCTGCTGCTGAGAAACCGTTTTCCGAGTCCCGAGGGGAAGACCGAACTGAAATAGACGACGGGCCTTTGCAGCCCCGGCTGCAAAGAACCACCTCCGCCAAATAGAGGATATTGGGGGTGAGACTGAACAGGCCCCATATCCTAGGCATATATACATAGTTTGCAAAACCGCCGGACCATCTTGCAACATAGTTTGCAAAACCGCCAGACCATTTTGCAACATAGTTTGCAAAACCGCCAGACCATTTTGCAACATAGTTTGCAAAACCGCCAGACCATCTGAGTCAATTTTCCCACAAAAACGAAAAATTGATTTCCCCGAACTGTTCGCTTAGAGCCTTGGGCGATGCCCGAAAAAAAGTAAGTATGGGCAAACATAGATAGAATCTGGCCAAACTTTAGGAGGGTTATCAGTAGGGTATAGACAAAGGGTTTGTGGAGTTACATGGCCATCTGAATCATTTGGGCCGCCAAACGTAAATCTGAGTTTTTCGTAGTTTGAGTTTTTCTTGCAAGTCCGAGTTTTGCAAGGTCAGTCTGTTGCAAGTCTGGATTTCGCAAGTCTAAGTTTTTCTGATGATTCGGACGTTGAGACAACGTTGTCGGAGCAAACACCCTTACAAGGGTATTTGCTCATGAATCTGCATTCGACACAGTACCTACGTCGGGTACCATACCAAGGGTGGTCAGGAGTGAAGAATAAGAATTTTCGGCATGGTGTCGTAAAGCAAATTCCTCGACCATTGAGGCCGGGACAACCTATGGATATGTATTGTCTATGCACCAAGTGGCGACTACTGGTATTGAGCCTCTAAAAATGCCAATTTTTGTCTTCTTCTGCTCGACCTCGAGTAACCGGCGCGTCTACCTCTAAATGGTGAGGTACCGACCTACTCGCTACATGAATATTCTTCCCACTACAACTTTCAGTATCACGGTCACACTGTGACCTTACGGGACACACTTGCAATCAAGCCGACAAGCACTCAGACAGGCACACAGACCGACAAGCATACACACCCACAAAAATTGAAAGATGGGCTCAGGCCACTGGTCGGATCGAGTTTCGATACTACTGAGTTGCTCCCCTCCTACTCAAAGTGGGAGCTAGCTCAATAGGTTTAGGTGTGAGATTGTCAAGCACGGGGTACAGGGAACGAATCCACCTGACCCCTGAGCTAGCTCCTTTTTGACAAAGGAGTTCCCCTATTTTTCGCCTGGGCTTCGTGAGCTTGGGCTCGAACCCGCGACCTCCATATTAGGGGTGAGTTACAGTTAGTAGGTTAGAATATAGTACACCGACACTTGGCAGGTTGTGACGGTTAACCTCCGTGTTTTATTTTTCATTTTTGTTTTTGTCTATTATTATTATTATTATTATTTATCTCTTTGTTTTTGCAATTTACTTGCCACAAGTAGTACCTTAATGGATCTTCCCCCAGTATTGGGGCGGATTCATTCGAGAGTGGCCAACAGTAAGCGCCCGCCGCGATCACAACCCAACCAAGTCTTGCCGCGGGCAGGGCAGTGTGCAGTGGTTGAGAGGCGTGACGTACTCCATAGTAGGGAGGGGAGTAGAGAGAGCGATAAGTAGCACGAGGGAAGAGAAAAACACGCGTTAGCAGGCGGAGTTGATGCGCAGAAGAAAAGAGAAGGAAGGCGCGGCCAGACGCACAAGACGTGCAAACGAGGGCAGCAGACGAGAGGATAGCGTAGGTTAAGTGCGGCTTGCGAGAAAAGGAGAAGGAGGGAGAGGAGAAAGAAGGAGGGGAAGAAGAGGGAGGAGGAGAGGAAGGAGAAAGGAAGACGTACCTCCTGATTGATGATGGCCATGCCCCGCACGAGGAGATTTGGACCTTGAGTTTGGAGTACAGGGGCGGTCCAACGACGACATCGAGCAACTACAAACGGCTACGACGACGACGAAGGAGCTATAGAGAGGCAACTGGCAAGTCCCCAAACCCATGACTAACTGTATACTACATACTACCTCGGTCAAGGGTTAAAATAAAATCTAATGAATCTAGCCCTACATCGAGGAACTATACTTTATCACGGGGTATGCATGTATGTGAATGTCAGTGTGTGTGTGAGGATGGGTGTAAACAAAACACGCGGCAAGCCCTGCGTTACTTCCATCGGTATGAAGGAGCGAAATCGAATGAATCTTCTACTACAACGTGGAAATAAACATCGCCACATGCGCTAACCCGTTGGCATGCCTCCACCCTGGTTCGCTAGTGGGATCGCCTTAATGGATGTGTCTGAAGGAATGTGTATGTATGCGTGTGTGTGTGTGCGAGTGAATCGCGCAGTGAACCTCACGTTACCTACCATCGATAGGATGAGGTATGTTCTCATGAATCTACCGCTAGTTTATGCGGGCACGTGTGTGTGTGTGCACGTGTGCGTATGTGATTAGTGTATGTGTATGTATGTGCGATTGAGGGAGTGTATCGCAGTTAATCTCGTGATACTCCCATCTAAAGGGAGAACCAAATCGAATAAACCTCCCATTATAACGTGGGAGTGTACACTGCCACTCGCACTTGGTCATTATCGAGCTTTCGCCCCGCTTGCCCGAGGGATTGTTATTAGTGAGCGTGTGTTTGTGTGTGTGTGTGTGTGTAAGAGAGAGTGGGTGAAACAACAATCTGCTTGGCGTGAGGAGCAACGACCACTGACCCCGATTACAACACACCCCCACGACACGACCTTATCGAACAAGAAAGATAGCCTATAAATTATTATTATTATTATTATTATTATTATTATTATTATTATTATTTTGTTATTATTATTATTATTACTATTATTACTACCGTGTTTTAGGTTAGTCAGGGGAATGCCTGATTACGACTAAGGTAGAGAACGGAGGAAATGAGGGCGTTGTGGTATGAATGGAGATGATGATGTGAGGACACACACCTGACATTGGCGTTGGCCCGCATGGATCGACATTGTCAAGAACTTCGGTTGGGCCACTGAAGTCAATAGTTGCATTGTTGATTCGTAGGCTGGTAGGAGTTGAGTGATCGTAGTCAGGGCGCTGAAGACCAAGTAGGAAGAAGGGCCAGGATACATATGTAGGTGGAGACAAGAGTTAGATCCCATTAACATTGGCTTTCAGTGTTATGTTTCTCCAGTAATGTCATAAGGGTGCAACACTGCTTTCTGGACACTGAGATACGATCTGGTTTTCGAAGTAATTATGCGATCTGAATATTGTCATTATTATATATTATTATTATTATCGTTATTATAATTATTATTGTCATTGTTTGCTCTTATTATTATTATCAATGCAAAATTAAATTTACTGGGGCGTGTGGTGGTCTTGGGTGCACGTGGCATCTGTATGAGGGATCAAGGTTGGTGAGAAGTACGAGAGGCTTACCTGGTGCTTGAGACGATCGGCATTGGTCGAGATCCGCCCGTACTTAGGGGAATTGCTGACGTCACCAACTGCGTTTATAGATAGGATGGATAGGATCTGTCATTCGTAGTCTGGGCGCCGAGCGCCAGATAGGATGTCAAGATTGGTTCATTGTTGATGATGAAGGGAAAGTTCGCAGACAGTCACTGATGAACGATGTCGTGCTCTTATATGGTAAAACTCGTGATGAAATTCGGCTTTTGATACGAGGATACAACAATGTGGTCTCATATGGGTGATGCTGTTTGATTTCTGAAATTCGCTATTGTTCATCTTTCTTGCAATTATTCCATGTTAATATTGTTACTAATATTATTACTGTCACGACTACCGGGCTCCCCATGTTGTGATCTCAACATGGCGCACATCGACCAATGTGTTGTGTTCACAGGGGGGAGAGAGGTGGACACAAACGGATGGACAAACAGAAATCGTCCGACACGAACAGACAAACAGCCTGACACAATCAAAACAAGAACATTCAATTAAACAAGACGAAAATACGTACAAACGGGCAGTCGAACAACAAACGAACATAGGCAAAAACAGCACGCACGGACGACGGAGGAACCAGTAGTCTGATTGACAAGCAGGTAGACAGGCGCAGACAAGCGAATGATCAAATATGCGCAGTCCGTCGATCAAGCGGGCACGATTATCCAATCAAATAGACACATATGGTCAGACAGACCGATACAGACGAAACAAACAAGCAGACATACAGACGCAAACAAAACAAACAAAATCAGATAGGCAGTAAACAAAACAGGCATGGATACAATAGACATACAGTCAGACAAACAAGCACAGGCAGAAGGAGATAGACAATCAGAAAGATAGACATATGGAGAGAGAAAGAAAGTAGGGTGGATGGGTGCGCGATGGTCTTGGGTGCATGTGGTATTTGTGTGTTGGGGAACGAGGTTGTGAGTGATGCGAGGGACATACCTGGTGCTTGAGGCGACGACATTGTCTGAGGTCTGCTAGTATTTCAGGAACTGTTGACGTCATCGTAGATAGTAGAATAGATATGATCTGCCATCTGTAGTCTGGGTGTCGAGCGCCAGATAGGATATCAACATTTGGTTCGTTGTCGATGGTGATGGGACTACTCGCACGTTGTCACTTGTGAGTTTTTGCTGTGCTCTTATTTGGTGGAAATCGTGACGCAATCCTGCTTTTAATTTAGGGTTACGACTGTCTGATTTCATAATATGTATGATGCTGCTTGGTTCTCTAGAATTCGCTATTGCTTATGTGAAGAAACAGGTAGGGGGAAGGGAGGCACCATCACCCCAGAAATATGACCCGCCCCGACATGACCACGTCGGACCAGAAAGCTAGCTTGTATACATTCGTCGTCGTGTTATTGTGTTATTGTTATTATTATTATTATTATTATTATTATTATTATTGTTATTATTATCAGGGTTACCTGACGGGCTGGCCCCCGAACGTTCGGGCGTTTGGGGTCGCATTCGGGGGCCGAACACCTCCAAGTTCGGCCCCTGCCAAAAACTATTTCGTGGCGTAAAAATAAGTTTTTTTTCTGAATTTGTTTTTGTGAGTTCTCTATGATGTAACCTACACGCCTATAAATTTTGAAGCCATTCCGCTAAGCCAAAAAAACATTAAAAATTGTAAAAGATGGGGGTGTCAAAATGTGCTCGCCCACTCACTATTTTGCTTTTTTTCACTTTTGACTTTTTGTTTTCACTTTATTTCGGGGCCTAAAACAATTTTATTTATTTTTGAAAATTTTTTAATGAGTTATTGATTATGCAATCTACATATCTGTAAATTTTCAGGGTATTTTTCAATGCCAAAAAATAATTAAAAATCGTCAAAGATGGCGGTGTCGAAAAGGTGCTGGCACACTCACTCATTTTAATTCTCTATCTATTTTTTCTTATTTTTATCATAGTGTTTATTTTCTGTATCGGATTTTTAATTCAAATTTGGTAAAGAATCTGGATGTAGTGCCCAGGCAAATGTTGTTTAGTTTATGTTTCTCCATAACATAGTTGGTTTTCGAAATTTTTTGAAAACGTTTTTTTTTTTTTTTTTTTTGGTCCGCGTTCGGCCCGAACGGCCGAACGCCTCTCGAAGGGGTCCCGTACGTTCGGGCGTTCGGGTTCGGGCGTTCGGCCCGTCCCGAACGCCGGTAACCCTGATTATTATTATTATTATTATTATTATTATTATTATTATTATTATTATTATTATTACTACTATTATTATTATCATCTGTTGTCATTTGTCTTTTCTGCAAATGCGTCTGCCCCACTGTATCTCAATTACGACCAGATTGGCTATGAATAGCGATACCTTACCGGGTGTTGGGAGGAAGGAAAAAGAAGGAAAATAAGGAAGCGAGAGGGGGAGGAGAAAGAGAAGAAGGGGAGGGGGAAGAGATAGAGGACGAAGAAGAAGAAGGAAAACAAGAAAGAGAGAAAGAAGACAGACAGACGAATACGGACAATAACAGATAAAAAGCAGATGGTCATACAGACAGCCAAACAGACAGACAAAAAACATAAACAGACAAACAGATCATTACAGGCTGATAGACAAGCAAACACACAGACACATGGACACAGACAAACATACAGTAAAACGGAATATACATTGACAGAACAGGGTCTGGTACAGACATAGCAGACACGAACAAATGGGCAAACACATGCAAGAAGAGACAGACGCAGTCGCTCAGGCAGCGTTTCCGCATAGTTTTCGCGGGAATAAAATGGTTGGGCACTGCCTCTTGATTTATACTTTTGTATCTTGTTGATCTGCCTCTTTCCATCAGCCCGCGGTACACACAGTCTGACGTGATGCTTGCAGATTGGACTAAAGTGAGACGGGGACTGAATGCTGCTGACTCAGCAAGGGTGGACTGCACCACTTGCTCACTTGCCTCTGGTCTGCTGAGAGCTGCATTTGAAGGGCCACTTCCAGACCTTCCAGAAATCTGTGGGCTCGGCCCTTCGACACTGTAACAGCTAATGACCTCGACTCGTAGGACTGTAGCAGCAGTGACCTTGACACTTCAGGGCTGTAGTAGCTGCAACCTGGACCCTTCAGAGGACTTACAGCTACGACTCCCAGGATCTGCTAAGATCTACAGACGACAGGTTACTGACTGAACCCCTATTACCTACGAACATATGACAACTTATCAATTGTTACAAATACACAAACCGCGGGTACGACTCTCAGGATCTACACAGATACTGTACACAAGAAAGGTGGTGACTACGGATCGAGCCCTGGGATCTACATCGACTACTGCGAGAGGTGGAATCCATTTCAGGCTGGGAGTATTGTTTTTATTATTATTATTATTATTATTATTATTATTATTATTATTATTATTATTATTACCATTTATTATCATTATTATTATTATTACTATTTTATTATTATTAATACTATTATTATTATTATTATTATTATTATTATTATTATTATTATTATTATTATTATCATTATTATTATGATTATTATTTCCTGTCTAACTTGCTCTCTTTCTTACTTCACGTACACACCATACTCGTCTACAACTATGACGGCTATGGCCGCTGTGACTAAACTGTCTCCTTCAACCCACTTTGAAGTCGGGCACATCTGCGGACCACCTCGCACAAAGTCGTTCATGCAACACTTCCACATGGCTTGCGTAGAAAAAATGAATGGTCGGCCGCTGCCTCTTGACTATATTCTTGACCACTGCTGATTTCCTTCTTTTCCATCAAGCCTGGGCGCACGCAGTCGTTCACGATAATTGCTAACGGGATTGAGTAAGATTGGGACTGAGTATTGTTGACTCGACATGGGTACACCTCGCCACCTAGTCGTGGGTGTGCGCATAAAAAAACGGGAAGGCAAAACCGAAGCACGGGTCAGCGCAATGGCCCAAAAACAGTTACATACACAAGTGGTGTAGCTCACACAAACAACAGTGAGACTCACACACAGAGAACACGTTGTGACGCAGAGAAGGAGAGACATTTACACACAAAGTGTGAGAAGGAAGGAAGAGAGGGGAGACGAGGCACGAAAGGGGAGGCGGCTATGGAGGTTGACATCGTGAACATTGGTGTTTGAGGGTCAAAGTGAGCCTGTTGCATGAACGCAGGTATGGGTAGGATAGTCGACTAGAGTAGGACAGGCGTTGGACGTCGGATAGAGAGGGCGACTTTGATACTACAATGGTATGGCCTAATGGGTTTGTATGATGACTCATTACTCTTTTATTGCTCTAGTTGGGTAAATTCTTAGTGCATTCGTGCTCTATGCTCATACATGACCACTTAGTCATCTACGTGAATTACCAAGATGATTTGCGGTGTATCATATTCCTCGCATTATTATTATTATTATCACTATTATTATTATTGTTGTCGTTGTTAATGTTGTTTTTTGATTCGGCAGTTTGTGGCCCCAACTAGCCTCGTATCCGCCCTAAGTGAAGGCAGGCCTGAATATTCGTGAAGGGCCCTACCTTTGGATTTTCCGATGTAGGTCTCAGACAGTTGCTGCAAGTTCAGCTTGAGCTTCATCCTGGGCGCTTCCTGAAAAAGCAACTGCAGCAGGCAGCTGAGCTCGAAAACAAGGATGGTTGCGTCCTGGATAGACATGGTGTGAGGCCAACATTATAAGTAAGGGCCGCAGGTCACTTAGGATGCAACGTTCCCACCACCTCCACGCAAGGGCACTAAGTGGCGTACGTCACAGCCAAACAACGAGACGTTAACAGGCTATGGTTAGGCATGCAGTGTAACACGCATGCGCTTGCACAGTCTTGTAGGCAGGCAGGGCATCAATCACACACATGGTCCTTGAGACACATATGCGGGAGAGTGAGTGGGTTGCTGCGACCAGGGCTGTGTGGCGAAAGTAAAGGGGTGCATGTATGCCAGAGAAGAAAGAAGAAGAAGGGAAAGGAAGGTGACGAAGAGGGCGAATGGACTGGTCTTTGTGGCTCATACGTTTTCTTTTTCGTTTAATTTGTGAAAAGATAAATTATTTATTGAAATGCGAATTTATGGTTGTTGTCATTGTTATTTACTTTCATTCATTGGTCAGCATCATGGGTAAGGAGGCGGATCAGATGTAGAGGGAAAGCATGAGGTACCAGAGAGAAACATCGTCACCATGTGACAATGCCTATCTCCATCCTTCTTTGTTCTCTCTTTGATCTAATCCCCTCATTTCCTTTTTTTTTTTCTCATATATGTCCAGGAAAATATTATTACAATCATTATCATTGTTATCATAATGTTATTGAAGGTAATGGAGTGGATCAGAATATGAAAAGTATGGGGCACTGGAGAGGAGAGAGACATTGTCACCGTGTGATAGTGCCTACCTCCTCCATCCTTCCCCATTCTTCCGTGTTCTAACCCCCTCATTTCCCTATGTTTCCACAACTATTTGAAGTGGTATGATCTCTCTGCATTGAAAATCTACTCTGTGAAGAAGGATAACTAAACAGGCAAGTACAACAGGGCGATTGTGGGAGCTCTGTCGAAGTTCAAAAGGAACTCTGGAGGCAGGGAACCATAAGGTACGCATCTTTATTCCATTCCCGTATACCCATACAAGCTACAACCTTCTACTGGATTGCATGTATGGGTGTGTGAGATACTGTTTGTACTTTCTTCATGACTAAAGTGTATCGAAATGAAAAAGGGTATACGATTGAAGTAAGAATTCTGCCGGATGAAAGGAAAGAACCTAGGAGAACCGAAAAGGAACCTAGTTTGTTTGGGTTTGAGAGACAAAGTCATGTGATGGAGGCTCCCAGGGGGTCGTCACACTGCTTGCATGAGCTAACTAAGATGGATGACGGGGTACTCGCCGTGCAAAGTTACCCTGTCATTCATCTGACTAAAGTGACAATTTGATGAAATGTCTGTTTGATTTCGGCGTTGGTAACAGAAATGTGTCGTGCGTCTTCTCTGTTGACTTGCAGGCTAGATCTAAGAGATAATCCGGTACTCCCGTGGGGTACATATCTTCAATGACTGATAAAAGCGAAGGTAGTAGGAGGCTCCCATGGGGCTCTCCTATCGATGATCTGACCAGATTTGAAAAAGTATTCACCGTGTGAGTACACGAACTCCCAAGTCTGGGACGGTCTGTCCGACTTCCCGTAGGAATCGGCATACCTATTGCTCATTTACGACGCATAGTCAAGGTAGATGAACGGTCAGGACGACTCAACCAAGAGTTGTTTGACTGATCTCCTACGCATCGAACTGGTAGTAGAATAACTCCCGGGAGGGTTATCCTAATACTTGTTTGATCTGGGGATCAACTAACGGGGGGAAGGAAATGAGGTGATTGTGTTTGAACAGTAGAGGGATATTCCCGGGTGAGTAACCTTACTTTTTGTTTGGGTATGACTGATGAATGATATAAATAAGTACTAACTATCTATTTATTTAACATTGAAGCAGGATATGGGAGGCTCCCGTGGGATCATCCTATTGCTTGCTTGACTCTATCTTAACAGGTTCAATAAGATACTCCAGCAAAGGGAGGACCTGGTGTTTGTATGAGGTTACTAACTTAATCCTGGCTCGTCTGAATCGGAGAAAGTAGTAGAGTGACTCCCGTAGGGTTACTCTATTACACTTTTTGAGGATAGGCTGGGTTTTGATCAAGGAGTAATAAGAGGCTTCCGTGAAGATCACCTATTACTAACTTGCATTTCGTATTGCTACCTGAATCTGGAATGTTCGTGGACATTGGAAGGAGTGTTGAGATGCTTCCACAAGAACCTCTCAACTAACTGTTTTAACTAATAAAGAGATACTCCTCTGTGAGTTATCCGGACGATTGCACAAGATTGTTTGAATTGCTTGATTGCCTGAGGACTGCATGGACTTTGAAGAGTGGTTCAGTACTCTCGTGGAACGAAGAGAAGAAGGGGAAAGGGAGTGCTTCAGCGGGAGTGACTCCGAATGTTCTAAAAAGAAGTAGAGAAGAAGGCGAATACTGCGGGTAAAAAGAATTAGCGAAAGAAGACACCCCGTGTAGCCTCAGTTCATTGGAGAAACCGCCACTGGCATGAGTTGATCTCGACCAGACTATCTCGAAAACACCAGAAAAGGTGTGCTTATCCTTATGAGAGAAAATGCAAGGATTGAAAGTAAGGGAAATAAGAGTTTCCCTAGACAACTTAGGACATAGGCAAGAGACTCCTTGAACAAAAGGAGGAGAGGTGACGGACGACTTAGAGTAGATAGAAACTAAGGGATTAGACTTTGGGATGTTGATCCAAAAACTCACAGACCAGATCTAAGGGGTTGACCCTTAGATATCAATATGTGAGAAAATGAGTGGGGGTGTTAAATCCTTGTTGACCTGTGCGTGTGCAGGTCTATGTTTTGGTCTACTGCAATTGAAGGAGAAGTCCTACGTAAAGGACTCAATTTTCTGTTATCACTCGATAACAGGTCGGTCGTTGCTGATTCAACTTTTCCCCCTTGACTTGATACCCACGTCTAAGTCAAACCCTGTCGTCAGTAAAACTGTCACCTGTGGTCATTGCCTAAATGATCCTAGTCACTCTCAAGGGTCCTTTGAAGAAATGTGAGGGGGCAGGGCTTAGGTCTCAGGAAAGATAGCGCTGTCATACATGGCTTAGGCAGTGAGGGACAATGTCTGAGGTGTGGATTGATGGTTGACGTCGTTAGTACATGACATGTGAATTATCTTTTCATTATTTTGCTGTTTGGTTCATGAGTTTTGATTGAATTGGACCTGATCTGTTGAAGAGTCTTGGACACATTGCACTTGTGAAAGTGGGAAGGGTTCTCAACGGTAATACCTTCATATTCATTATCAGTCTTATATAACTTTTATACTATCTGATGTTCCGTCATATGTTAAGTAAAATAAAGTGTCCTTGGTAGTGAAATTGTTTGATAAGTACTTTAATTGCAGTGATTAGAAGAATAATATGTTTTGGAAGGAGAAGCGGAAATAAAAGGTCTTCTAAAAGTTCGACCAGGATATCTAACGGGTCAGTTATAGGCATCTTTCCGCGCGTACCCCGTGTTATGCTACAACGATCGAGAAAACCCCCTCGGTCGACCTACCTCTACAAAGGCATGTAAAAGCCTTCGCATGTGGGCCGATAACTCAGCAGGGATACGCCTACCTAAGGGTGGTGACAGCACCTTGGGTAGAGGTAAGTTGTACCTCGCGACATCGCAGGGCGTCGTGAGAGGTATAGCACGCGCGCACGGTCGGAGTGGTGACTGATTCTTTTCAAACAAAACATCCTGCGTGACACGACCGTGAGGTTCAGCGTTCCCCATCAGGGCGAGGAACCGCCGCGCGCGACAACATGAGCACATGAAGACCGGAAGCTTAGGAACCACCATATTCAAGTACCTTCATACTTTCTTTCACCCCCACCTCCTTCACCCATCCACCATATTCAAGTACCTTCGTACTTTTCACCTCCACCTCCTTCACTCATCCGCCACAACCAAGTACCTGCACACCTTCTTCCACCTCCACCTCCTTCACTCATCCACCATAGCCAAGTACCTTCACACCTTCTTCCACCTCCACCTCCTTCACTCATCCACCATAGTTAATGACCTTCACACCTCCACCTCCTTCACTCATCCACCATCGCCAAGTACCTTCACATCCTATTCCACCTCCACCTCCTTCACCCATCCACCATAGCCAAGTACCTTCACACCTTCTTTCACCTCCACTTCCTTCACTCATCCACCATAGCCAAGTAACTTCACACCTACTATCACCTCCACCTCCTTCACCCATCCACCATGGCGAAGTACCTTCACACCTTCTTCCACCTCCACCTCCTTCACCCATCCGCCATAGCCAAGTACTTTCACACCTTCTTTCACCTCTACCTCCTTCACCTATCCGCCATAGCCAAGTACCTTCACACCTTCTTTCACCTCCACCTCCTTCACCCACCCACCATAGTCAAGTACCTTCACACCTGCTTCCACCTCCACCTCCTTCACCCACCCACCATAGTTAAGTATCTTCACACCTTCATCCACCTCCACTTCCTTCACCCTTCCGCCACAGCCAAGTACCTTCACATCTTCTTTCACCTTCACCTCCTTCACCCATTCACCATAGCCAAACACCTTCTCACCTTCTTCCACCTACACCTCCTCCATCCACCCAATACCATGGTCCAAGGCATATAAGGCAACAAATCGTTAAAGGACTCATAGGTATGACGGTAGGACAAGTAAAGGGTAGGTTGGGTTAGGCTTACGGGGTCTCTCTTTCTCTCTCTCTCTCTCTCTCTCTCTCTCTCTCTCTCTCTCTCTCTCTCTCTCTCTCTCTCTCTCTCTCTCTCTCTCTCTCTCTCTCTCTCTCTCTCTTCTCTCTCTCTCTCTCTCTCTCTCTCTCTCTCTCTCTCTCTCTCTCTCTCTCTCTCTCTCTCTCTCTCTCCCTCTCTCATCCTCCTCTTCCAAGGCTCAAGGTCAACCCTTACCCTCTCTCCCCTTTCCTCTTGGCAGGCAACTAACCCTTCCTTCACTCACTTGTTGCATTGCAAGGGTACAGACGGTGAAAGAACCTTGATCTCACTTGGTGGAAGAAGAGGGCAAAGGGAGGGTTGTCGGTCTCGTTTGACACCAAGAAGAAAAGAAAGAAAAGTGTTTGAGGAGTTTGAAGGTTGACAAGTCCAAGAGGGGCTGGAGAGAATTGTTAAAGTAAAAGAGAGGTTAGGTGACTCAACCCGAAACCCGACAGTTTGACTAAGAAAAGAGAGTGGCATGAACAAAGAAAGAAAATGACAGGAAGAGAACGCAAGGATAAAGAGAATTAGTAATGGAGGAGGGATTATGTGTTGATCCCAAATGGGGACTGTATTTGCTTGTGTCTTGTCTTGAGTGTGCATGTGAGCGACTTTAAGATCTCTTGAGTTTGACTTAACCCGGATATGTCGGGCGGCAAAAAGGAAAGAGGGATAAAAGCTAAGCGGTTGTGAACGTAACCTTTGCCTATGAATGAGACCTTTTGTGCATGTAGCCTCGAGTACTGAAAAAAAGGAAAAAGGATGGCGTGTATAGTTGAAGTGTGCCAAAGTGTCAGACGGTCGAGACGACCGCCAAGTCCTATGAGTCGACGAGTGGGAACCCCGAAAAAACTAAGCAACGTTTAAGGAAGCAACAAACATGATGCATGATATGGGAGACTACGAGAGCTAATGCGTAGACCGGCTAAGAGGGAAGAGGGGCGTCTCCTACCTCAATGAAGCCCTATGACCGTTGCTATAATGAATGAATGTGTGGCCCAAGAATGACGGTTGGCCTGCGCATAATAGAAGAACGAGTTTTCAAAGGGCCTCTTAACTACCTGTGTATTGGAAGGAACAATTGCATGAGAAAACGACAAAGTGTCGAGAAAATGACACTTGCGAATGATTCACAAAATTGTCCCCTGGTGAGAAAATTTAGCTACATCCCTAATGTCAAAGCTCTCTCACTCGATGGTCTATCCCCATCCATATCAAAGCACTAAGTGAGGATGACCTTGTGACGAATGCCTCCACGCCCTGATCATGAGTGTGGGCGAAGTTGAGCCAGCTGGGACCATAGATGGGTGAACTCAGGCTCGAAAGTCTAACAGGGTGAGGTCCTACACCGTGTTCTTGTGGGAGGGTCCGTTTCATATTGCACATCGGCAGACCGCTCAACTGATGCACACATGAACTGCTGAATTTCATATGTGAGTTCTAAATGAGCGGCGACCACAGTAAAATAGTTATGTCTTATGAAGAAAAGTGTTCGCAGAGAAGGTGGGGCGATCATGATGGACTGTTAAGGCATGGTCGGTCGTAGTTGATGAGGTGCTTCATCCAGTTAGCTCGACAAAGCAAACGAGACCAGTGATGTCAGGGTCGGCTACTCAAGCCAGTGCCGAGTTGACGGACCAGTTGAGGTTTAATTTTTGAGTTATTGAAACAAAATTTTGTTGGGCTGCGAATCCTTATAATCTAATGTTCGGTGTGCACAACAACCAACCTGTTGTCTGTCAATCGTCTTCAGTTTGAACTGTAGCTACTCAACTATGTTAGTGGCTTAGTTGTCAAAGTGCTTATGTGATTTTGCTATCCCGACTTTCGTCATTATCAAAGCAATCCACATGCATCTTCATCGCTAGGTCCCTTGGCGCTTGCGCATCTATTATTCACGAGAGTTGTCGGCCGCTCGCCTAGTGGATAGAAGTGGTGACCATATTTGTCGTTCACGGATGCTATACGTTGTTGTACATTGGATAAGCTTTGTCGCGGCGTAGTATTGAGGCGTATTGATTGCATTCCACCTGTTCTTAGAATCGAGCGCAGAGGGGCAGAGAAGGTGTTTTATTCAAGCTTCATAGTTGCAGATTCGTCAGGGCAATCGGCGTGCTGCGAGTTGGACGGCAGTTGATACGAGTTTGGTAGAGCCATTGCGGTCTTTTAACTTCCAAGTCTTCTAAGGGTCGCCCTTACTTCACCTAGACCACAGTTTGGATTGTGGTCACTGCGTTTTGGCTGCAATTGCGGGGTCCTCGGGCATTGAAGGGGTCCTCTCGCGTGAGTTGAGTTGTCCCTCTCTTGGATCTCAAGGGTTTAACCTTTCTCCTTTTCCCTATTCTTACTCTAAGTCTAGTCTGAGGTTTGGAGAGGAAGGTGGAAGGTGGGATCACAAACCACAAAACCGCAGCAAAACCTTGTGGGAGGTCCACCCACCGATTGGGGGAACTTTGTCAGAACTCGGGAGGAGTACTTGAGGCAGGGAAGAGTCAGGTAAAACGTCTTTCTGCCTTTTGTAACCCCACAAATCCTCTATGAGTACATCTCTCTAGTCTGATTGAAATATACGCATGCAACCTTATGTTTTACTGTTTCATTTTGAATTTTAGTCAGATAAGATGAAAATAAGGTCTGTATGAATCTTACTTTGCATTGTTGCTTGAAACTTAAACCAAAGAGGTATGAATTGGGGGAAGGTGGGAGAAAGGTGGTTCTACTTGCGTTAATTAGGTCTTATTTCTTTATTTATGTTTCATCTGCAACTAGGCAATGTGTCTTCGTTCAGGTGTAGTTGTTGTAATATTGATGGTTTATTTTTTTTACATTCAAACAATACGACTTCGGTCAGGCTTGGTTGTTGTATTGTCGTATCTTCTTGACGACAGACCATGTGACTTCGGTCAAGTTTGATTATCGTACCCCTGTAAATTGTCATTTATGCAGCTAGGCAATCTGGATTTAGTTTGACTTAGCTAACTATGTTATGTTGTTATGTTATTTACTCCAACTCGACAATGTGGCTTCTGTCATGTTTGGTTGTTGTTCTTGTGGTGATTTGTTTGTTGAAAGGGTTTAAGAGTTGGGTAATGTGACTTCGGTCAGATCCAACTACTTGTTTTTTTCGACGCAAGGTTTGAACTGAAAACTAAGCAATGTGTCCTCGGATAAGTTTAGTCTGACTTCGCGCACGAAACGAGAAACCTAAGAATATGATTATATATATATATATATATATATATATATATATATATATATATATATTACATTTATGATTTATTTATTAAACAAGTTAGTCAGACAATCCGGCTTCGGTTTGGTCTGATTATAACTTATCACAAAATATGAAGATAATATTTAATTGTTAATATAAAGAATGTAACCTAAAGGAGGACTCAACAATGTGGCATCGGTTTGGCTCAGCCTCAGTCTTATAAAGATTAAGAGGTTCAGAGGGTTGTTATAACTTGGATACTTAACATTTAGCAAGACTAGACAATGTGACTTCGATTTGGTCTAGTTAACTGCCTAATGAAGAGAAAAATAGTTTTGCCCTTTATTTTGTGTATACAAAGGCAAAAGGTTAAGCGATATGGCTTCGGTTTGGCTTAACTTTTCTTAGACCAAGCTAGGGTATTGGGGTTTATCTAACTGAAAGACGATGAACTACTTAGGTGAAAATAACTTAGGGTTTTTGAGGTTTTTGTGAGAGTATCTAGTCATTGTGGTATGGACTTGCATGTGGTTGAGACATATCTCTATTTATTCTGAGCCTTAACTTTGATAGGTAGTTGCTTTAGATGCTCGCCATGTGCAGGAATTATAGGAGTTAGCACAATTTCTGCATTTTCTTAACTAAGTTTATTTTTCATACTCAGATTAAATTTTAGCACCTTATGAGATAAGTTTATTTCTTATGATTGGCTTTGTATAAATCTTGAAGAGATATTTTCGCTAAAAAAAATGCTGCCCAAAATTTCTGCAAATCCAAGGAGTTAGTCACATTTGTTTTTTACAAAGTTCGATTTTTTTCTGAGTTTATATATGACTTAGTATAAATTTAGGTAATTTACTTCTTTGAAGAAGATACTGCCCAAATTTTTACTACAGCAAGGAGTTATACAAAACTTAGCTTTGTGAAGTCAGAGTTACTTTGTGATTTGTATTTAACTTTTTATAAATTTTGCAAAGGTATTTTCTCTACGGGAAGCGTTGCCGAAATTTGTACAAATCTAAATAGTTAGTTAAAATTTTGTCGCGGTTTATCTTGAGTTCATATCCGACTTAGTATAAATCCTAGTCGTGAGATGTATCATGTGGTTAGATTTAACCGTCCTAGTCGATCGACGTAGGGTCGCGTTTGAGAGATCAGCGCCTCGGGCGACGATTTGTGCACGGTTCTGATTCAGGCGTTAACCTCGCACACCCCCTATGCTATAGTGAACGAGAAACGCCCTCGGTCGGGCTACCTTTGTGATTGCATACGGAAAGCCTCCGCATGTGGTTCGATAGCTCGGCGGGGATACGTCCACCAAAGGGATGGTTACAACTCTCACGGGTGGAGGTAAGTTGTACCTCGTGTGACTCTATCATGTTGTAGGGGTTTGCGAGAGGTATGGTTGGCGCACTCGACCAGAGCGGCAATGCTCTGCGACGAAATCCTGCAAAATCCTGCATGACGCGGCCGAGAAAGGCCCCTCTGCAGAACCAATGCAGTTGACAACGTTTCAGTTTCATGCGCCCTCGTGGCGCACCGACGAACTGTTGAAATACAGGTCCCATAAAAAGTTCGGACCATTTCTCGATTCATGTGTGTCATCCTTGCACGGGGGCCACTTTGAATTCGCGTGGCTGATCTTAGTTGTGAGATTTCAACAATCGCGCAGTTAAGATTAACCACTCCCATATGCTTCTGTTAAAAAAGAACTAACCTATAGTAGGGCGCTTCGAACTCAATCCCTCAGTCTCCAGGGTGAAACTCCGACATCATATCATATTGGGCTAGCTCCTTCTACGTCTGTAGAAGGAGTTGCTCTTCTCTAAGACGAGTTTTTGCCCCGCTGCTCTCCCAGCATACAAATTGGTATCCCTAACCAGTGACGGTCACGCCTGGCCGTTGGACTGCCCCTTCCTTCTCATACCACATCGCGCACTTGACCCAGCTACCCTTACCAGCCACATAGGCACTGAATCATGAGGCTTTAGAGCCGCACATCCTTATTTTAGGTAGGATAAATCTATTTCTGGCATTACCTATGATCGTATGGCGTTGCGGTCTTGCTAGGGACCGTGTATAACCGGCCACACTTTCGATTACCGCCATTACTCTCGGGCGCCGCAGACGTCCAGACTAAGGTTCATAAAAATTATTGTTTCTCGGTCATAGGTTAGTTTGAATAAACTTTTGGCAAACGTCAACCTCATCAAGTCAAAAAAAAACTAAGAAGTCTGACAACGTCCGACATTCAAAAACACCGAGCAGATACCCTTGTAAGGGTTTCTGCTCCGACAACGTTCACCAAGTGACCACTAATATAGCGAGCAGGGTGCATCTGAATAGGTTGGGTTGGAAGGTTGTTCACTAAGGAGGGTGGTCCCTCGCTCTTCCAAACAGGATTATACTAATATCCCACGGGGAGGGAGAGTCGGTTAGGGAATGTAAGAGGGCGTCCCACCACCTCCATAGATGCACAACAGTCAGACAAGCGAGAAAGCGGTGTTCCATATTTGCTCTCCTTTGTTGACTGCAATGTGTGAAGATCGGGAATAAGATCCATTTTTCCTCACGTTTGGTATAGGAGGTCAACCAATCTGCGTGGACAGACAAGTGTGCAAGATCTGCCACCCAAGGGTCTGGTGTGAGGCAGGCATGATCATATGGGTATATGTGTGCCAAGGTATATTCCCTATGGTTATTGGTGGCAGCAGAGAGTCCATGGCACATCTCCTCTGCAGCACAGGAGTGGAGGGGTGGGCTTTGCGTGTATGGCGATAACCTACCTTAACCGTAAATTGCCAAACCTGAATGGGTTTTTGAGTTGGCCTCTTTTATTCTTCTAGAGCAAATGGGAAATCACAAATCAGAATTGACGTCTCATAATCCCACCATACATCCTCCTCGTTACCCAACACCTATATACATGTCAGAAGTGCATAGGGAAAGTTGTAGTCTAGGTCGTTTGGCATTCCTTACGAGGACCATCTTGCACCTCCTAGAAAGGGGTCATATGAATGTAGGACCGCCCCCTTTTTTTTTGCACGTAGCAACTCTTTAGTTATGATGTTGGGGTTAGAGTCAGCTTTGGTTACCTAATCACCCTTTGCAACTGTGGGGCCTATTTTTAGCGCCACCACCTTGTTCAAGGGGCATGCTTCCTGCAAAAGCTGAAGTTTTCCTTAGGGTTTTTACTGCACTTCAAGATTGCTTGCAACTGAGGTACAGACTTCAATGTGTTGGTTGAAATGTCCCATAAGTCGCCCACAATGTAAATTCCTTAAGCCACCCAGGTGAGTCACTGCGACCAGCAGCGACAAAGAATGTGTTTTCGTTTACATCCCTAACATTACCGAAAACTAGTTATCGCCAGGCCTCATGCCATCTGGCTAGAGTGAGCTTCTTCGTAGGGCCCATATTCCTCTACAGACGAATGATGTCAGGCCAAAGTGTATCATGCTTAAGGTCTCATTTTGCAGCCTTTTTTTTTTTCCATCCTTTTTTGTTCACAGGGAAACCACACCGTTCGATAGGGATTTGTTAGCCATCGAAGCAGGTTTATAAGGCGGTCTACAGGGGAGTCCAAAGCCAAATTCGTATATGTATGTAGGTCGATTGAACCCTAGGCACCTCTTTGCCATCAACAAACGGATGATAACTTTAAAGATTAAAACTTTAATTTCATCTGTCGAGTCAATGAGTTCTAACCCAGCCCGGTTATTCAGTCGCGCTATATATTTTCAGGCCACCTGTTTAAGGCACTTGCCCTGCTCATGATCGTGTTTCTACATGTATGCCTAGGCAGTGCACTTGAGGTGTGCAAGGTCAGTGTCCGGGATCTTTCAAAAGGTTTTCTTATAACAGATGGTAGTCAAAATGACGTTGTTGATTGTGAGTGTTCGTCTTAGAAGCGAGGTCGTCCAAATTAGTCATTCTTTTGATGGCGGTTTCGACCAACACCTCCCCATGGTCTTTCGGCGTCCCCATTGTTGTGAGTCTAACGCTCAGAATTATAGCTGCGTCCTTCTTATGTTTCCAATTCATCGAAGGTCAATCAAAGGGGCCTGCTCCATTTGAGGACAACCACCGCCCCTTCGTTTTGGTACCCCGATTCACTTCATGTCCGCCACGCTTTGAAAAGTGTGAATGATATGTTTGAAGGCGACCAGGGCGGATGGTATAGCTTTGACCAAGTCGATGGTCGTCTACAAACGAGAAATGTGACGGGAACTAAGTGATAGGGAAGCTCCAAGATATCAATTTATTACGGGAGTGGACCAGATTATAGTTGCCAGTGCGTCAATGACCAAGATAAACAACAGTGGAGCAACCGAGTCCCCTTGTCTGACCGACCCTTGGAATTTGAACAAAGGGGGGGGACAAGTACTTATTAAACCAACGGTTCCCGCGCCTTGAACAAATACGCAGGACTGGTAGGCCGGTTTTTTAAATCTGTTTTCCTACTACCAGACGCTCACTGTTAAAGAGGGTCGTGCCCCAATTGAAAGTCCTAAGTGACACTTTCAACGAATGTATCTGCTAAACCCTAGGTAGCATGGGTTATCTGGCTGGATAATCTGGTCGGATTATCTGGCTGGATGATCGGGGGGTAGGATCATCCGGAAATTCGAATGATTAAAAAAAAAGGCATAAAAAAAAGTTACAAAAGCAAAAAAAAAAAAAAAAAAAAAAAGTGATATTGCGCATGCAAAATACAATAGAACTACGTTCCTATTTCATGAAAAGCTTGATAGGGCCTAGAAGGGTTCAAAGGGGATAAGATAGGGAACAAAGGGGTTTAGAGGGGGGATGCTTAATTCATTCTATATTTTTTATCTAAATATTATTTTCTTGTTCAGTTTTATTTTTTATCTTCATATCTGTCGAGTAATTAAAGACGGTCTCAAGCCAAAAGTTGTTCACATCATTGATATGAACATCATAATTTTTTTCCACATTTTTTTGAATTTTTTTTCGGTAAAAAAAAAATATTTTGCGTAGGGCCGGATTTTCCATATCCGGAATTAATCCGGAAATTTCATCCGATTGAAAATTCAAGATACAATTGGTCTGACAGATATCCAGATTTGCTACTTAGGCTAAACCCACTGTGGAGTTATGGCAGTGATTTTTTTTTTCTTCTATAGTGAACAATATTTTTTCCAGTTTTTTTATATATTGTTTTTACCAATTATGGCCTCTCGATAACTGTCACCAAGCTTTCCATCAAAGCAGGAGACACTGGTAGTGTATCTAGCAGATGATCCATTTTCTCATTTGGCACTGTATCGTCAAGTTTCGGACCTCGTCCAGTCCTCACCAAACATGGTGAAATGAGAATGAATCTTTCGTTGGAACATGGTAAGATACACCACTAAATGTTTGCCTTTGGTGTGTCTTTGGGTCTCCATTGGTCCTCACCACATATGGTGAAATGCAAATCAATCTTCTGTTGGAACGTGGTAAGATACACCTCCAAATGTTTTTGTTTTTTGTGTTTGTCATTGATCCTTCATCTCTCCTTCCCACATATGATGTGAAATGTGAATGAATCTTCTGCAGGAACATGATTACATACACCGCCAAATGTTTTTGTCTTTTGTGTGTGTGTCGTGAATAACATAGAGACGACCCTCCCGTATTGGATCGGTTCTCACCAAATGTTCAAAATGAGTTTGAATAATCCACTGAAACATGGAAAGATACATTGTCATATTTGTTGTTTTTTTTGCATGTGGAGCGTAATAAAGCGACGCCCTTTGTCTCATAGCCTGCTGCACAAGGCAACATTTTCCCAACAACTGTGGTTCGGATTTCATTCGCAGCCTTTTTTTTTTTTTTTTTTTAGTAGATGTCCAACCTCGCCTCGAAAACAACGTCCTTATGAGTCGGGAAAAGTCATACCTTTTCCAACCAGCCTATTTGTAATTGAAAACAAAAGTCGCCGAGCTACCCTCATTTGCAGCTCTCGCTCTCTGGACTGTGATCTTTTGCCATCATGGAGACTGGTGGTTTAACCATCATGTTTGTTGCTGCAATCCTTCCCATTGTAGAGATCCATGCACGAAAACTCTCCCCAAAATTCGTTTTGAAAAACAACCGTCCATAAAGTCCCAATCGACATCGTCATAAGCTTTTTCAAAGTCGTCAATAAAATGGCCTTATCTCGCCAGCGATGTCGAGCGTATTTGATCATTTCATTAACGAGCCGCATGTTATCCTAGATATTGCATTGTGACATGGATCCCATCTGATCATGGTGGATCAGGCGATGTAGATAGGGGAGGAAACTATTCGTTAGTACCTTGACAACCCTCTCGTAAGGCAGGGTGAGACAAGTGATAGAATGATAATTTTTTATATCGTTTTTCTCCCCTTCCATGTACATCAGCGTTCTCACCCCCTGCTGAGCATCTCCCCAAACGTGCCTTCCACTATAACAGCCTGGACATAATCCTGCAAAATGGTATTGAAAACATCCCAAAAATATAGCCAAAATTCTTTTGGGAAAGAATCGAGGTCGGACGTCTTCTTATCTTCTATGCCTTTGAGTGCTTCTCGAAGGTCATTCAAGTTAGTCATAAGAGGTTTGCCCAACTCTCTATCTGCTGGGTGGACAGCAAGGAGATGCAATAAATTGCAGTTCCCAGTGGCATTGTACACTAAGTGTTCAACTGTGTAATTTGTTCACTTGTTGTTTCTTTGATTTGAGTTTTGCAAGACTTGTTGTCGTGACTCTTAACTTGTGTGTTTTGTTTGTGAGTGTTGTGCCCTATCGGACTTGATCATTGGATCTGTCACTAGTAGTCCCTATGTGGCAGTCGTAGGCCATTCAGCCTTTTCGCTTTTGCATTGTCCTAGGTTCGGGTCCCCTTTTCCTAGATTTATATCTAGATACATATGGATCTTCAACTATTGTCTGGGAGCCTGTTGTAGGTTTTGTCCGTCGGTAGAAGTAGTGAGCAGGAAATTTGGTTCGTTTTTTTTTTTTTTTTTCAGGCTGTTGGGAAAACTTTGCCCGTCAGTTGTTGGAGTGTTGCTGCGCTATGTTGGGCGAGGTCGTCTTCTTCCTCGAAGCCCAGCCATAGTTGGGGTTGGTTGTGAAACCGTATGAGTGCGCTTAAGAGCAAGCAGAAGCGTTTAACCCCCCCCCCCCCCCCGTGCGGTCAAACACGCTCAAAGCGTTTTTCACTGTGCAAACTCGTAAAAAAAATAACGACCGCACTTTAGGCGTTTGCGCGAGTACAGGGGATGTCATAGGGGAGGTTGCATGGAAAAAACAATTTGGGGGATGGGGACATTTTTTTGGAGGGGGAGGCTGGGGGTTAGGGGGTTAGGGGGTGCACGTGTGCGTGTGTGTGTGTGCATGTGTTTGTTTGTGTTTGTGATTGTGTTTGTGTTTGTGTTTATGCGTGTGTGTGCGTGCGTGTGTGTGTGTGTAAACCTATGTGTGTGTGTGTATGTGCATACGTGTGTGCGTGTGCGTATGCGTGTGTGTGTGTGTTTGTGAGAGGCATTGTCTATGTGTGTGTGTGTCTAGTTTTTTTTTCAGTTTTTTAGGTTTTTTATTTTTTTTAAATGCATATGAACTTCAAAATTAAAAATACAAATGGGGTCATAGATCTCCAAAAGATCCACAACCTTATTTTCTAAGTTATTTTCCCGGATATCCGGATGGTCCTGGACCATCCGTTTTATCCGACTGGAAAAAGGGGCCCGGAAGAACCCGAAAATTACCATTCCGGGACCTGCGCAAAATAGGCCCAGATCTTTTTTAAGGGGTTTAGGGGTGAGCAGGGGTTTTGATGACCATCTAGAACCCCACCTTGGAGGCGGATCCTGTAAGGGCCTTACTGGATTTGAAATAGTGATGGCCCGATCTGGGTCGTCGATCGACTGACATCGACGGTCCGGATCGGGCGAATTTTTGAATTCGAATTTGGCCCAGGCTTTTCGAGGAGTTGGCGCTCATCCCCAGCAACAGTCGGTGCGGCGCTGCCCCGTTGCCGTGGTGCCTGCTGCTCATCCCCTCCTGCTGCCTGTGTGTTGGGCCTGTCGGCACTGACGGCATGCTGCCTCGTTTCCCCACTGCCCCGCTGTTGTGCTGCTGGAGCCATCGCCGCCGCTGCTGGAGCCTTCGCCGGGAGAGTCCTCCTCCTGCTGCAATGAGGTGAACGTTCGGTCGTTATCCCCCTTCAGCCGCCTCCACCACCTCTTCCTCCACCACCTCTTCCTCTACCTCCCCTTCCTCCTCCTCCTCTTCCTCGCTCTTCTCCTCCACCTCCTCATCTTCTTCTTCATCCTCCTCATCGTCCTCCTCTTCCTCTTCCTCCTCCTCTTCTTCTTCTTCTTCCTCTCTTCCTTGTCGTCGTCCTCCTCCTCCTCCTCCTCTTCGCCCTCCACCTCCTCATCTTCTTCTTTTTCATGTTCCTCCTCCTCCTCCTCCTCTTCCTCCTCGTCCTCCTCCACCTCCTCATCTTCTTTTTTTTCCTCCTCCTCCTCCTCCTCCTCCTCCTCTTCCTCCTCGTCCTCCTCTTCCTCCTCATCGTCTTGTAGTTCTTCTCTTCTTCCTCCTCCTCCTCCTCAGCTGCTACATGCCCAGGAGTTGCCGTGTATATACCCTGCACAAGTGCTATGTAGAAGGCAACGAGGAGGAGAAGGGGGAAAAGGAAAAAAAATAAGTAGAAGACGAGGAGGGGGAAGAGGAAGAGGAAGAGGGGGAGAAGGATGAAGAAGAAGATGCAGAATACGAGGAAGAGGAGGAGGAGGAGGAGGAGGAGGAGGCGGACGAGGAGGAGGCGGTGGAGGGGGAGGGGGAGGAGGCTGAGGAGGAGGAGGAGAAGGAGGAGGGAGAGAAGGTTAACAACGGTTGTATTTTTCATCACCACTTCACAACACCCTTCACCACTTCAGGATGCAGCTTGCCTAAACAGGTGGTTTTCAGGGTCTTCGGACCTTTCACCACTTAAGGACCATTCAGGTCTGAAAATCCTGAATGGTCCTGAAGTGGTGAAAACTCCAAAGACCCTGAAAACCACATGTTTAGGCAGGCTGCATCCTCGAGTGGTGAAGGGTGGTTTTCATGGTCTTCGGACCTTTCACCACTTCAGGACCATTCAGGATTTTCAGACTGCCCAAAACTTTCACTTGACCACTTTAGGATACCCTTCACCACTTCAGGATGCATCCTGCCTAAACAGGTGGTTTTTAGGGTATTCTGACCTTTCACCACTTCAGGACCATTCGGGATTTTCAGACTGCCCAAAACTCTCACTTCATAATTTTCATTCCAGAATTTTCAGCTACCCGATGACCGCTTGTGGGAGGAGGCGGCGGAGGAGGAGAAGGCGGAGGAGGAGGACGAGGAGGCGACGACGGAGGAGGACGAGGAAGCGGAGGAGGAGGAGGAGAAAGAAGGAGGAAGGAAGAGGAGATGGAGAAAGAAGGAGGGAGGAGGATGATCGTTGAGGAGGAGGCGAAGGAGGAAGAGGAGGACGAGGACAAAGGAGGATCGCCAAGGAGGAGGAGGAGGAGAAGAAAGAAGGAGGAAGGAGGAGGATCGTCGAGGAGGAGGCGGGGGAGGAAGAGAAGGACGAGGCGGAAGGAGGATCGCCGAGGAGGAGGATCATCGAGGAGGAGGAGGAGGAGGAAAAAGGAGGAAGGCAGAGGATCGCCGATGAGGAGGAAGGAGTATCGCCGATGAGGAGGAAGGAGGATCACCGATAAGGAGGAAGGAGGATCGCCGAGGAGGAGAAAGGAGGAGGAGACAGAGGGGGAGGAAGAGGCGGAGGAGGAGGAGGAGGCGGAGGAGGAGGAGGAGGAGGAGAAGGAGGAGGAGGAGGAGGAGGAAAAGGGGGGGAGGGGCGGCACCGAGTCAGGGCAGTGGAAGGGCGATTGTGTCGCGTCGATCCCCCTCCCCCCGCCGCCAGCTGCATCGCAGCGGCCCCCCCCCCCTTTCCCAAAGAGTCATGAGCGACTTTGAATACTGTGTTGGTGTGGCCTGAGGGCTTGAACATTGGCACATTACTTCATTGTATTGCTCTATTTCGATGGATCCTCGGTGGAATTATGCTCTCTCCTTGTACACGAGTACTTGGACATTTGTGTCAATCAATCAATCAATGAATCTATAATAAAAAAAAAAGTTGTTATCCGATCATATCAATCGATTCGATTGGATCTTGATTTTGATTCAAAATCAGGATTCAATCGAATCAATTGATTCGATTAAATAACAATTTCTCTTTTTTTTTTAGATTGATTGATTGATTAATCCGATAGGTTTTTTTTTGTTTTTTTTTTTCATTGATCGATTAACGAATTTAACGAGGAAAAAGAAAGTTGGTCCGGGCGGTATAGCGCGGAACGGGTGATCGGTTGGGCTGCGAGGAGGAGGAATGGGCCGAGGAGGAGGAGGAGGAAGAGGAGGTGAGGAGGAAGAGGAGGTGAGGAGGAAGAGGAGGAGGAGGAAGAGGAGAAAGAAGGAAGAAGGAGGAGGAAGGAGGAGGAGAAGGAGGAGGAAGGAGGAGGAGGTGGTGGCGGAGGAGGAGGCGGAGGAAGAGGAAGAGGAGGAGGAGAAAAAGCAAGGGAGGGGCAGCAACGAGTCGGGGGAGTGGAAGGCCGACTATGTCGCGTCGACCCCCCTCCCCCACCGCCAACTGCATTGCAACAGCCCCCCCCCCCCTTCTCGAATAGAGAGGAGCGACTTTGGATACTGTGTTGGTGTCCCTTGAGGGTTGAACATTGACTCATTATTTCATTGTATAGTTCGATGGATTCTCGGTGCATTTATGCTCTTTGCTTGTACAGCACTATTCAGACATCTGTGTAATTTCGCAACTAGGCTTTATGTGTATTGTTCACACTCATATTTTTTGCATATCACTCACTCAATCAATCAATCAATCGAGAAAAAAAAAAAAAAAAAATTGTTATCCAATCGAATCAATCGATTCGATTGGATCTTGGTTTTGCTCACTCACTCACTCTCAATCAATCAATCAATCAATCGAAAAGGGAAAAAAAAAGAAAAGAACTATTATCCAATCGAATAAATCGATTCGATTGGATCCTGATTTTGATTCAAAATCAAGATCCAATCGAATCGATTGATTCGCTTCGATTGAATAACTGCTTCTCTTTTTTTTTTCGATTGATTGATTGATCCGATAGTTTTTTGTTTTTTTTTTTCACTGATCGATTAACGGGGGAAAAACAAAGGTTGGTCAGGGCGGTATGGGGCCGAACACGTGATCGGTTGGACTGCGAGGAAAAGGAATGGGCCAACGAGGAGGGGGAGGAGGAGGAGGAGGAGGAGGAGGCGACGAGGAGGAAGAGGAGTAGGAGGAAGGAGGATCGTCGAGGAGGAGGAGGAGAAGGAAGGAGGAGGATCGCCGAGAAGGAGGTGGAAGGAGGAGGCGGAGGAGGAGGAGGAGGAGGAGGAGGCGAAAGAGGAAGAGGAGGAGGAGGAAAAGGGGTGGAGGGACGGTGGCGAGTCGGGGGAGTGGAAGACCGACTATGTCGTGTTGACCCCCCTCCCCCGCCGCCAGCTGCATCACAGCAGCCCCCCCCCCCCTTTCCCAAACAAAGAGGAGCGACTTTGGATACTGTGTTGGTGTGGCCTGAGGGTTGAACATTGGGTCATTACTTCATTGTATTGCTTTAGTTCGGTAGATTATCAGCGCAATTATATGTTCTTTCCTTGTACACGACTACTCGGACATTCGTGTAATTTCGCAACTAGGCTTTTTGTGTATCGTTCACACTCATATTCTTCCCAAATGAATCAATCAATCGATTCAATCAACCAATCAATCAATCAATCAATAATTGTTATCCAAACGAATCAATCGATTCGTCTGGATCTTGATTTTGATTCAGAATCATGATCAAATCGAATCGATTAGTTCAATTGGAAAAATGAGATGGTTAACAACAGTCATATTTTTCATCACCACTTCAGGACACCCTTCATCAATTCAGGATGCAGCATGTCGAAACAAGTGGTTTTCAGGGTCTTCGGACCTTTCACCACTTCCGAACATTCAGGTCTGAAAATCATGAATGGTCCTGAAGTGGTGAAAGCTCCGAAGACCCTGAAAACCACATGTTTAGGCAGGATGCATCCTCAAGTGGTGAAGGGTGGTTTTCATGGTCTTCGGACCTTTCACCACTTCAGAACCATTCAGGATTTTCAAACTGACCAAAACTCTCACTTGACCACTTCATGACACCCTTCACCGCTTCATGATGCAGCCTGCCTAATCAGGTGGTTTTCAAGGTCTTCGGACCTTTCACCACTTGAGGATCATTCAGGATTTTTGGACTGCCTAAAACTCTCACTTTAAAATTTTCATTCTTGAATTTTCAGCTACCCAATAACCGCTTGTGTTGGATAACAGTTTCTCCTTTTTTTTTCTATTGATTGATTGATTAATTGATCCGTTTTTTTTTGTTTTGTTTTTTTTTTTTTCATTAATCGATTAACGAAAAAAAACAAAAATGCTGGTCCGGGCGGTATGGTGTCGAACGCGTGATCAGTTGGACTGTGAGGAGCAGGAAAGGGTCATCGAGGAGGGGGAGGAGGAGAAGGAGGAGGCGAGGAGGAAGAGGAGGAGAAGAAAGAGGAGACGAGAGGAGACGAGGAGGAAGAGCAGGAGAAGGAAGGAGGATCGTCGAGGAGGAGGAGGAGGAGGAGAAAGGAGCAAGATCGCAGAGAAGGAAGGAGGATCGCCGAGGAGGAAGAAGAGGAAGGAGGAGACGGCAGAGGAGGCGGAGGAGGCGAAGGAGGCGGAGGAAGACGAAGAGGAGGAGGAGGAAAAAGGGGGGAGGGACGGCGGCGAGTCAGGGGAGTGGAAGGCCGACTAGGTCGCGTCGACCCCCCTCCCCCGCCGCCAGCTGCATTGAAGCAGCCCCCCCCCCTCCTTCCCCTACAAAGAGGAGCGACTTTGGACATTGTATCGGTGTGCCCTGAGGGTTGAAAATTGACACATTACTTCATTGTATTGCTTTAGTTCGATGGATTGTGCACGACTACTCGAACATCTGTGTAATTTTGCAACTAGGTTTGCTGTGTATCGTTCACACTCATATTCTTTGCATATCAATCAATCAATCAATCAATCAATCAATCGAAAAAAAAAATAAAAAAATTTGTTATCCAATCGAATCAATCGATTTGATTGGATCTTGATTTTGATTCAAAATCAAGATCCAATAGAATCGATTGATTCGATTGGATAACAGTTTTTCTTTTTTGTTTCGATCGATTGATTGATTGGTTGATTCATCCAGTAGGTTTTATTTTTGTTCGTTTTTTTCATTGATCGATTAACGGGAAAAAAAAGGGTTGGCCCAGGCGGTATGGGGTCGAACATGTGATTGGTTGGACTGCAAGGAGCAGGAAAGGGCCAACGAGGAGGGGGAGGAGGACAAGGATGAGGACGAGGAGGTGAAGATGAAGAGGAGGAGGAGGAGGAGGAGGAGGCGAGGAGGAAGAGGAGGACGAGGAAGGAGGATCGTCGAGGAGGACGAGGAGGAGAAAGAAGGACGAAGGAGGATCGCCGACGAGGAGGAAGGAGAATCGTTGAGGAGGAGGAAGGAGGACGAGGTGGAAGAGGAGGAGGCAGAGAAAGAGGAAGAGTAGGAGGAGGAAAAAAGGAGGAGGGGCGGCGATGAGTCGGGGGAGTAACTATGTCGCGTCGACCCCCTTACCCCGCTGCCAGCTCCATCGCATCAGCCCCCCCCCCCCTTCCCYAACAGAGAGGAGCAACTTTGGATACTGTGTTGGTGTGGCTTGAAGGTTGAACATTGGTTCATTACTTCATTGTATTGCTTTAGTTCGATGGATTCTCGATGCAATTATGCTCTTTCCTTGTACACGACTACTAAGACATCTGTGTCATTTCGCAACTAGGCTTTCTGTGTATCTTTCACACTCATATTCTTTGCATATCAGTCAATCAATCAATCAATCAATCAATCAACCAATTAATCAACCAATCAATCAACCAATCAATCAATCAATTCATTCATCAATCAATCAATCAATCGGGAACGAAAAAAAAAATTGTTATCCAATCGAATCGATTAATCAACCAATCAATCAACCAATCAATCAATCAATCAATCAATTCATTCATCAATCAATCAATCAATCGGGGAAAAAAAAAAAAATTGTTATCCAATCGAATCAATCGATTCGATTGGAAATTGATTTTGATTGAAAATCAAGATCCAATCCAATCGATTGATTGATTCAATTGGATAACAATTTATTTTTATTTGTTTTTTGGTTGATTGATTGATTAATTCATCCGATAGTTTTTGCTGGTAGGAACAGTCACTTCAAGCTGGTCCGGGTTAGGCTGAACTCTCGACAGAAATATCAATCAACAGTCTGCGGTGTGCTGAGTTTGGTCTCTAGTCCTCTCTTTTCTTTTTTCTGTTTGTGATCCACCTTATGAGGCCACCACCCTCCCTTTCCTTGGGGCAATTGTCCTCAGCGTACCCCCTTCTCCCCAGTGCTGCTTTGGCTTTTTTTTTTTTTTTTCGAAATTTTTTCTTCAGCTTCTGTATGTGTGGGCAGGGACCACAAACAAGGCAGTTTGTACCAAAAATGGTCCATTGACTCCATTCCATTTATTTTGACCCTCCCCTCTTTTGGCTTTTTTTCTCGTGACCAAGAGAACCACAGATATCCTCTTTTCTTTTTCAGGCCAGGATTTGATCTCGTCAATTCTGTTTTTTTTTTTTCATTGATTGATTAACGGAAAAAAAAAGGTTGGTCCAGGCGGTATGGGGCCGAACGAGTGATGGGTTGGACTGCGAGGAGGAGGAAAGGGCCAACGAGGAGGAGGAGGACAAGGAGGAGGAGGAGGAGGAGGCGAGGGGGAAGAGGAGGTGGAGGAGGAGGAGGAGGAGAATGTGAGGAGGAAAAAGAGGAGGAGGAAGGAGGATCGTCGAGGAGGTGGAGGAGGAGAAAAAAGGAGGATCGCCGAGGAGGAGGAGGAAGGAGGGGGAGGCGGAGGAGGAGCAGGAGGCGGAGGAAGAGGAAGAGGAGGAGGAGGAAAAAAGGGGGAGGGGCGGTGGCGAGTCGGGGGAGTGGAAGGCCGCCTATGTCGCGACGACCCCCCTCCCCCGCCGCCAGCTGCATCGCAACAGCCCCCCCCTCCCTTCCCAAACAAAGAGGAGCGGCTTTGGATACTGTGTTGGTGTGGCCTGAGGGTTGAACATTGGCTCATTACTTCATTGTATTGCTTTAGTTCGGTGGATTCTCGGTGCATTTATATTATTTGCTTGTACACGACTACTCGGACATCTGTGTGATTTCGCAACTAGGCTTTCTGTGTATCGTTCACACTCATATTCCTTCCATATCACCCACTCAATCACTCGATCAATCAATTAATCAATCATTCAATCAATCAATCAATCAACCGAAAAAAAAAAAAAAAAAAAAAATTGTTATCCAATCGAATCAATCGATTTGATTGGATCTTGATTTTGAATCAAAATCATAATCCAATCGAATCATTCGATTGGATAACAGTTTTCTTTTTTTTTTTCGATCGATTGATTTATTGATTGATTGATCCGATTGTTTTTTTTTGTTTTTTTTTCATTGATCGATTAACGGGAAAAGAAAAAGGCCGGTCCGGGCAGTATGGGGCCGAACGCGTGATCGGTTGGACTGCGAGGAGGAAAGCGCCAACAAGGAGGGGGAGGAGGAGGAGGAGGAGGAGGAGGCGGCGTAGAGGAAGAGTTGGAGGAGGGGGAGGAGGCGGCGAGGAGGAAGAGGAGGAAGAGGAGGAGGAGGAAGAGGAAGAGGAGGAGAAAGAGGAGGAGGAAGGAGGATCGTGGGGGAGAAAGGAGGAAGGAGGCAGAAGAGGAGGCGGCGTAGGAAGAGGAGGAAGGAGGAGGAAGGAGGAGGAGGAAGGAGGATCGCCGAGGAGGAGGAGGAGGAAGGAGGAGGAGGAGGAAGAGGAGGAGGCGGAGGCGTAGGAAGAGGAAGAGGAGGAGGAGGAAAAGGGGGGGAGGGGCGGCGGCGAGTCAAGGGAGTGGAAGGCCGATTATGCCGCGTCGACCCCCCTCGCCCACCGCCAGCTACATCGCAGCAGCCCCCCCTCTCCTTCCCAAACATAGAGGAGCGACTTTGGATACTGAGTTGGTGTGGCCTGAGGGTTGAACATTAGCTCATTACTTCATTGTATTGTTGCAGTTCGATGGACTCTCGTTGCAATTGTGCTCTTTGTTGTTCACGACTTCTCGTGCATCTGTGTAATTTCGCAACTAGGCTTTATGTGTATCGTTCACACATGAGTACACCCACAAAGAGCGGTACACCCGACAAGCTTGCATTTGTTGTGGCCAATATAGCCATAACCAATTCAAGTGTCGTAACAAAAAGGTGACCGGGAAGATCCCGCCTACGATGGGTCAGGCGTTAGGATCCTCCGCTTCCGTTGGTAGCAATGTGACCAGTAGTTCTGACACTGCTCCGGGAAACGCGTCGGGCCAGTAATGGTAAATGTTTCTGCTAGGGTCGAGGTGGTGGTCACACCCTCACCATCTCGAGAGATGGTGCGTTGGGATCCTCAGCTCCCGTTGATAGCAATGTGACCAGTAGTTCTAACACTGCTCCGAGAAACGCGTCGGGCCAATAGGAATGGTAGATGTTTCTGATACGGTCGAGATGGTGGACACACCCTCACCATCTCGAGAGATGGTCCAAGCTTCTGACTCCATCGTCATCCCGCAAACACATTATGACCCATCGAGCCTCTATTCGATGGATGTCTTTGAATCCTTAGAGGAGCTAGAGGAGGAGTGGTCTAGATCAGACCCACTAACATTTTGGACGGCATTGGCCAAAGCCCCTAAAGGACAGATGTTCGTCGACGAGGTAGTCATCGGCGGCCGCAAGGCCGGGGCCGATTATGACACTTGCTCGACTAGGAACTTCATTAGTCACGCGTGTGTTGAGAGGTTGCGCTTACAGGGGCGAATGCAGCGCCTAAGTCGATTTGTGGAGTCGACATGTGCCAACACACAGTGCATGGTAGTCAACGACTACCACCAAGATGTTGAGTGTCGTTTCCCGTATGAGGGAAGGGAATTGAGACATTGTGTCTCATTCCTAGTGAGCGATGATTTCCCTATGGATATCTTGTTAGGTATGTACTACCTTTTTGTGGCACCGAAAAGTGGTCAAACACACTTCGCTACGTGTGGGGACCGCCGGATTATGTAAGTTTAAAGCTCGTAATCTGATCGAGTCTCACGGATGCATGAGTGCGGCAGCGTTCTATAACTATAATAAGCAAAATCCGGAGGAGGGTATGTATCTAGCTTATGTCTCTACAGTAGGCGATACGGTGAAAATATCGTCGAAGGTGGAGGGAGTAGTTGCCAAGTACCCTGATGTATTTGAAGAGCCTACAGGGATTGTTAAGAGGGAGGTCGTTAAGCAATAGAGATTATCCCAAGGTCTAGTATCCCAAAGCTTAGGATCTATCGGATGTCTCTAGGCGAACTTTATAAGCTTCGTTGGCAACTGAAGGAACTCATAGAGAAGGGTTGGATTCGGCCGAGTGTTTCTCCTTATGGATCTCCAATCCTATTCGTACCGAAGGATGTGCATTGATTATAGGGGCCTTAATGCCATCATTATCAAGAACAGAGAGCCCCTACCGCGCATCAACAACTTGTTAGATAAAGTGCAAGGGTGCCGGTACTTCAGTAAGATAGATCTGAAGTCCGGGTACCATCAGATTGCAACCCGGCCCGATGATCAACAAAAAAACGCATTCCTGACCAGGTACGGTCTGTACGAGTTTATCGTGATGCCTTTCAGCCTTTGTAATGCTCTTGGCACGCTATGAATCGGACATTTCACGACTACTTGGATAAGTTTGTCATTGTGTACCTCGGCAGTTGTCTGAAAGCAGCCTCACACCCGTTTGTCCACTCCCATGGGGTGTCAAGGCGAGTCAGATTCGTCAAAGGGGTGACCACTATGCTATAATTCTGAACAAAATTGCAGTAGTAGCCTGATATCCCTAAGAAGGACCTCATCTCAGTCAAAGACTGAGGACGCAGCCAGTCACGAATGCTGACCACCTTCGCGTCATCGGGCTTCAAACCCTCTGCGAAAGTCTCATGACCCAAGTATAAGATATGGGTGTGGCCAAACTCACACCTCTCCCCATTTATCTTTAACTTGTGCTGCCGAAGGAGACTGAGGACTTTGTCTAAGTGCGCTACATATGCCTTGAGGTCTTGAAACTTCCTGATCCTGACAAACCTTTCGTAGTAACTACGGATGCTAGCCAATATGGCACAGGCGCCGTACTTGCGCAGCAGGAGGGGAAAAAGTTGAGGCCGGTAGAGTACATATCCAAGCGCTCACCCACTAGAGGGACTACCTCCTTGGTCGCTTTTTCTATGTCAGGACTGATCATCAGACCCTGAGATTGATGAAGATTCGACCGGTACTCTCCTACGCTTTGAAGCGTTGGATCGAAGTCATTGAGCAGTATGACTTTGAACCCCAGTACATCAAGAGGGTGTACAACAAGTTGCTGCCGGACTATCTCATAGACCAGACTTTCTCGACGTGCTGGTCACCGAAACTGGGCTTGCGGACAATGTTACTTAGTTTTTGGTGGATACCTATCACGAGGGCCCGTTTATGCCCGAGATCATACGCAGACTCGAGGCTAAAGACAAAGAGACTTTTGTCGAGTTTGAGTTGGTCAACGGCATGCTGTTCCTTGAGAAGGCCGGGAATAAACGTTTGGGTGTTCCCAATAGGGAATCTTTGCGTAGTTTATTTTTAGGTGAGTATCATATGATGTCACCGAACATTTTGGCTTCAAGAAGCCTGCAGCCAATCTGCTGCAGCGGTTCTGGTGACCCACAATGATGAGAGATGTATGTCGAGACTTGTCAAGTTTGTCACCGTGACAAGCCCCTTACACACGCTCCTCTTGGGTTGCTCAAACCCCTTCCCATTCCGGAAAGGCCTGGTGAAAGCCTGCCCATGGACTTCATGGATGGCATCAGGTACATCTACGTCATTGTGGATAGATCTAGTAAGTATGCTAGGTTAGTGGCCATGCCGAAAACAGCAAAGACCGAGTATGCTTTGAAGCTATTTAAGGAAATCTGGGTTAGAGACTTTGGTCTGCCGAAGTCTATAATCAGTGGAAGGCCGCAGCTGCAAAACAAGGAACACAGATGCGGATGACATCTGGAAATCATCTGGAGGCAAACGGACAGGCAGAGCAACTGAACCGTGCTGTTCAACACTTGTTGAGGCATTACATTAAGCCTAATCAAGTGGACTGGGATGAGAAGCTTGCTCTCATGGCCAGCCTGTACAAGTAAGTCCAAATAGCCTACTTCTAACGTTCAAACCCAGACTTCCCCTCGACTTTCTGTTACCTGAGAACCGGCCATTTGCTGCGCCAGGCACTTTGGAATTCGCTTATAGATATGAGAACCATATCCAGCACGCAGTAGGGCACTTGCACAAAGCACAGGCGGCGATGATCGAATCTGAGAACAAGCACCGCCGCCCATCTATGTTCCAGGTAGGGGACAGGGTCTGGGTCAAGGCTTCTGAACTGGGACAGGAGCACGGGATTTCCTGAAAGCTCATGCCACAATACTTCGGACCGTGGGAGTTTCTAGACATAGTTGGGGATGAACCAGACGGACCTTCATATGTTAATCGGATTCCCGAACATCTTCGCACTTACCCTATTTTTCACGCTTCTAAGCTTGCACCTTTCAAGGAAACTGACCAGTCCCCTTCGCGACGTTCAATGCTGCCCCCAACCATGGATGGAGAGGTCGACATTGATGAAATTTTGGATCACAAAGAGATGCCAGTTCCAAGACCGACTGGCAAGGGACGTCCTCTAAAACCGAAGCTGCAATACCAAGTTCGGTTCAGACATCACACTGATCCAAAGGGTGGTTCACAAGGGAGGAACTGATGCAAACCGCTCCACAGGTTGTCCCTCACTATGAGAAGTCTCTACAAAAAGGAAAGCGCCAGATTATCAAAGATTGAACTTCTCGGAGGACTAGCGAAGTATGGAGGAGGGAGTGCAAGGCATAGGCCTCGATAAGCCCTACTGGGCCCCTATTTGCAACAGGTCGGCCGCCCTAAGTGCAGGCAGGCCCGACAGACGACAAGAGGCCTATTTCTGACTACTTCGCAACTGGGGAAAATTCAGGCAGTTGCACAGCGCCAGTTGGTTGAAGGCGCCCAGGCCCTGGCCCCCTTTACCGATTGTATCTGAGTCAGGCCCTGGGCGAGATACGCAGCATAGGCCCAACTCAGACAGCAGGCAGTTGGGCATGGGTAACTGTCGGTGGCACTGGGCCTGATTCATTTGGTATGAGGCTCAATCCCCCTTGGCCAACCGGAAGCTTCTGGGCAGGGACCCAGCGCAGCCAGGCTGCACGCAAGCAAGCTGGCCACTTCCATTTAGGACAGGGCCAGCCTACGCATTCGGCATTCGGGCACTGGTTGCTTTGTGTGCAAGCGCTGTTGCGCTATCGCCTGTCAGGCTCACGCGCTCACGGGCGAGCTGGAAGGAGCAGGCAGCCATAGCCGAGCTGTGCTGCTGTATGCTAGATGGGGCGCATGGAGGTCCTTGGTGTGCGGCATTGGACGAGGTCTGCTCGTACATGGGAAGCTGTTGACGTATTCAGCGGCATTGTAGCCTAGGCTAGATAGAATCTGTCACTGGTAGTCTGGGCGCCAAGCGCCAGATAGGATATCAACATTGCTTCGTCGTTGATGATGATGAGACTATTCCAGCATTGTCAATTCCGAGCTTTTGGTGTGCTCTTATTTGGTGAAACTCGTGATGCAATTCTGCTTTTGGTTCGAGATCACGACTATCTGGTCTCATGTGTATGATGCTGTTTGATTGCTGAAGTTCGCTATTGCTAATCTTCCTTGGATAATGCTTTACCTGATAATAATGACAAAATATTGAAGTACACACAGTTATTAACTAGCTAGAGTCCAAGTTACTTCCATACTCTGCTCCTTGTCCTGCTACACATTATGCTTTTCTTTTTCACCTCTCCTTTATATGTCATTAATGCAACAGCACCTAACCACTGATGTAGATAATGACTTTGCTATGTTTCCCAAGTACTGAAACCTTGGAGTTGCACCACGTCCCTGCATAAAGAGGAACAGAGAAAATAGCAATAATAAAACATAGATTATTTGTCCTCTTCAAAAGCAGCCTACCAAATGCTAGACAAAAAGGGAGACCGAAACCGAAGCGCTACGACAGACTGCTTAATCGTAAGAAGATTGAATCGTCCATCAACAGCGGCTTGTGGGTCTTCTTCTCATCTCCTCCACCAACGTCTCTCCCTTATTTCTTTCTCAATGACGTTTGTTACAGGAGGCCTTCGCCCAAAACTTTCACGCCCTTCTAGGCGGCCAACATACTTCGCCCTACGTTCTGAGCAGATTGAAGGAATACTAGTATTTAGAATATCAAATAAATTAACAAACAAATAACACGTAGGTTATACCTTGTAAGCAGTAAAGAGTTGCAACGAGTTAGATTGTGAAGATCGGATGCCATCAAGTCTGATCAGAAGTCAAAAAATCAAAGTTGGGTCCCCCTCAATGAAGTGCTCCAATAGTGAACGCCACCCTCTTAAACCGCCAGTACACAGCCCCAGCCTTGTTGGAAAGAAACCCATCACCTATCCAGAAGAGTCAGCGATGGCGCGCCATCGATAAAAGAAATTGGTGGGCCGCAACGCTTTTCGGCCTCTGAAACGGCGCCGCGGCCGATGTGAGGCATGTACTGGTGGTTTAAACTTCCAATCATCAACACAACAGCAAAATACTTCTCCTGCGGGCCGGCTATCGACCTTACAACCAACATACACTCCTATCTACGACAGGTCTCAAGAACTATCAGCCCAGTGCAGCCTGCTTCTACCAACACCAGGGAATGTGTCTCATCACACATCCTCTTCTTACTTCCCAGCTAGCCTCCAACATTAGCAGCCTCTAGGCACACTTGCAGTCAGCACAGCATTCATCAGATGCCTCTAGCACTACCGTCTTCACCTGAATAGAATGCCCGGTCATTATAGCTGGCTGCATTTGGTGCGACTTTCAGTCTAGATGCAGTGATAATGACCGGGTTTTCTAACGGACAAGTCTGTAGGATCTGCGTTTCATTGCCTCGTATCAGGCGACGTGTGCAAGGACCAATGGTAGAAGGTTGGACATGCATCACACCAACACCCCCCGGCGAAGAAACGGGTGTCGGTGTGATGCATCTCCAACTCTCTACCAGAACATATGCGAAGAGCCATCGAACAAAGAGCTTTTGAGCTCGAGCACGTCTTTGGAAAACCGGTGACACTTCAAACTCAAATACTCTCTCACCTGTGCACTGATTGTAGTCAACAGACTGAGAATGGATCATGTAGATCATGAATGGACTCTCATCCATCACAGAAGACGGCAGATGATTTCCACTCTCTTCTCTATGCTTCCGAAGCTGAAAGGACAGCTTTTTACCAGAAACTTTTGCCTTACCAGAAACCCTAAACTGAAAGCATTCTGAAACAACAAGATGTCTACCCTCATTCCAAAAAGCATATGAGCCCACAGAGTGTCTGCAATTCCTTGTACTCTCCCATTTTCAAAAAGCACGCCGAGTTTCTTCATTTGATGTACTCCTTTTCTTTCAGAAAACATATGAACCTACTACCTACACAGCTTCTGCATTTTCAAGCCTGAGGAGGCCGTTTGGGTAAAGGCTGCTTTCTTCCCCTCTTCAAACACCATCAGCACCTCTGCCAACACCACCTAGTATCTGTCACCTAGCTCAGTCATACTGGCTCTCATATTGATCACCTGTCTTGCCTGCAACATAGTACACACCCTGAACATGTCTTGCCTGTCTTACCCCCTACAAGCTTTCTTTCAGGACCGGTACACCCATGATGCGCATAAATTGATTGTATTTGGGGAAAGAAGGTATCCATACTCATATCCGTCCCCCAGTCATACTTCAAACAAGGGGGAAACTGGTCGGAGGGGAAAGAAAAAAAAACAGGCCGCCAACTGGTCGGAGGGGGAAACTCATATCCGCCATGTGTGTGTGTGGAGAGAGAGAGAGAGAGAGAGAGAGAGAGAGAGAGAGAGAGGGAAAAAAAGGAAAAGAAAACCACAGATGCAACCCAAAGGCCACAACTTCTTGGAAATATACATAATGGTCACCGCAGGGCAATTGAGATCCTAAACTGTCTTCCCCGAACACGACACACCCTGATCATGAATGCTATACCTCCGATCTTTCCAGTCCAGTACATTCAGGATGAGGGTACATTGTGTCAGGGGAAGGCATACATTCCGGATGAGGGTGCATTGTGCTGCGGGGAAGGCAATAGGATGAATGCGGCCGACATGTGCCAGCCTGTCACAAAAATCGTCGGGTTGGTGCTGCAGGTCTTCGCCATCTTTGCCCACAAGCTCCTTAAACCACCCGTGCATCTGGAAGGCAATAGGATAAATGCGGCCGACATGTGCCAGCCTGTTACAAAAATCACCGGGTTAGTGCTGCAAGTCTCCACCATCTTTGCCCACAAGCTCCTTGAACCTGGGTTCATCTGGGCCCGTGCATCTGGAGAATTTGAATGGGCCTCTCCGAAAAGTCGAGGGACTCGGGACAGGGTTCACCTGGGGCCGGCCTGAATTTGTTGTTTTGTTCACCTGGGTTCATCTGGGCCCAGTATCACCCAACGGGATAGGACAGGGTTGGGACTAGTGTCACCCCATTTTCCCCCCCCTAATGACCCTTGGGACGTTCTGTCTTGAGCCTTCAAAACTTTAGGAGAGGCTCAATCGGATTCTCACCTTGGCTGGGGCCATGTACCGGTGGTTTAAGCGGAGACTCTGGCACCTATCTCCTGATACTTAGCCCCTAGCAGGGACAATCCCAGGCCTTAAAAAAACGCTCTTCTCTTATAGGCCAATCCGCTCGGCATGGCTGCCAGAAATGCCCACTTGGCACCAAAGAGCTTGTTAATTGAACATCTCCGCCATCACTCTTTCGAAGAACCTTTGTATTGATTTCCCCCCCAACGGGGCAAAGAGTGTTGCAGGCCCCAAAATGACTTTTCGTGTCATTTTTGTACCCTGGCTGGGCCAGTAACGCCCGCTGTGCTAAACGGTGGGAAAGTGTTTCACAGGGTGCACAAATGACGCCAGAAGTCATCTTGGGGCCTGCGGCACTTTTTGCCCCTTTTCGGGGGCAAATGAATACAAAGGCCTCGTCGCGTCGAGGTTTTATGACAATTTTCCCCAATAAAATAAGTCGTTTTAACTAGGGTGAAATGCAGAGTCTTTGTCGGCTGGGTTTTATCGATCGGGGGGTGGGGGCTTTTGTTTTTCTTCTTTTTTACCCTCTCAAATGAAGGTCTTATATTCCAAAATCATCAAATGACACTTCAACCCGGAGTTATCCCGGCAGCATCAGCTGGTTTAGCTTTTCGACCAATCAAAACCAACAAACTTGATTCTCCAGTTTAACCCAGAACTCAAGATAATTCCTATTAATCAATTCCCCTGTTATATTATACTTCTATTACTGGAAAAAACGATTCACGTTACCTTACCACCTGTCACTACTACAACTGCACAGACCTAACTGCAATGACTTGCTGATTCCGCAGCCTGCGACCCGTCGACTCGAGGCTATAACATAGGTAGGCTAGATTCATAATTTTGTTTGGCTGAGGGCTAACCGAAATATGTGACCGTAGGGCCTTTGGCAGTTGGTACCGTGTACATCGCCGTAACATCGGGGCTGCGTAACAAGTGAACTGATGGTGGTACAGCTTCGGCGCTGGAGGAGACAGACATAGCCAGACCTTCGAACTGTCGGCCATAGCTGGGACCTTCGCTGTTCTCTGACAGCACGCAGGGCTGTTCACAGGTCTGGGCTATCTGAAGTCTGCTGGGAGCAGGAGAAGTTGGTGCCCTGCTGAACCCTCCTCAGGAGTAGAGTTTCAGGGTAGCGGCGCTGCAGCCATAGCTGCAGTTTGTATCCTCAGAGAATCATCTTTGTCAGGAGAGGTGGCGCTGCCGAAGATCTTCATCAGAGAGGCCTTCTGGCACTTCATCATCATCAGTGCCTGTTGCGCTGCAGGTTGTATCCTCAGAGATCATCTTTGTCAGGAGAGGTGACGCTGCTGAAGATCTTCATCAGAGAGGCCTTCTGGCACTTCATCATCATCAGAGCCTGTTGCGCTGGTCTTCTTCTTCATCCTCTGAGAGGCGCTTGGCCTCAGGGGCCTGTTTCAGGGTGGAGCTTCCCTCTGGAAGCAGTATTTGGGTGGCGCTGAATGTTTCAGGGACTCACAGGTAGTGATAGCGATTACTCAGGGTTGGGGAAGAAGCGCTGCTCATTTCTGAGCAGCCCACCATGGTTCTGAGGTTATTCTAGCAATACGAGACTCTTTAATAAACAGTGGTGATACTGTGTGTGATCTATCTTTGCTGCATTGTTTCCTGGAAGTGATCTACTCGGCTTTCCTTTGTGACTGGTTGTGAGGATTCTGTGGAGCGAATTGCACTTTCAGTGTACTCTGTCATATCCTAGGTAGCATGGGTTATCTGGCCGGATAATCTGGTCGGATTATCTGGCCGGATGGTCGGGGGGTAGGATCATCTGGAAATCCGGATGATTAAAAAAAAAAGGCCTAAAAAAAGTTCAAAAGCAAAAAAAAAAAAAAAAAAAAAAAGTGATATTGCGCATGCAAAGTACAATAGAACTACGTTCCTATTTCATGAAAAGCTTGATAGGGCCTGGAAGGGTTCAAAGGGGATAAGATACGGAACAAAGGGGTTTCGAGGGGGGGTGCTTCATTCATTCTATAATTTTTTATCTAAATATTATTTTCTTGTTCAGTTTTATTTTTTATCTTCATATCTGTTGAGTAATCAAAGACGGCCTCAAACCAAAAGTTGTTCATATCATTGATATGAACAACATAATTTTTTCCAGATTTTTTTGATTTTTTTTTTTCGGTAAGAAAAAAATATTTCGCGTAGGGCCGGATTTTCCATATCCGGAATTAATCCGGAAATTTCATCCGGATTGAAAAATTCCGGATAGAATTGGTCTGCCGGATATCCGGATTTGCTACTTAGGTCATATCGCATGGTTAAGTCTTCCGCTGTGTTTCTCACCCCCTGTGCGGTGTGATACTCCCATCCTCTCCCCTTCCTTCTGTGTATGTATGGGTATACCTGGAAGTCTATGTGAGTGAGTGCTGGTCATCTGACAACAAGCAACCAGGTTCATAACATAGCGACGGTCTGACCCCGGCCTAATTCGGTCGAGAGGAAACCCTGTTCCTTTAGACCCTCCTCTATCAATGCCCTTGACCCTCCTCTATCAATGCCCTTGACCCTCCGTACTAGTCTGCCCGAATGGCGTTGGCCAGTAGGAGTTTGAAAGTTGCTCCTGCCTGCCACTCTGTCATACTAACACCCTGGAATCTCTGACCATTCCGATCGAGCCAGATAACCGAAAGGAGGATTGCACGACACACCTGCGCTATAAACCCCCATCCCTCCTTACAGTTGAAGCCCTCCGGGGTCCCACCTAAACGTGCCCACCTCTGACCTGTGAACTCCGTTAGCCCTGTAAATCTCTTCCAATCATACTCCCACCATTCCCACCACCGCCGTGATTCGGGACAGTCCCACCAAAGGTGAGATGTCGATTCCGTCTCATTCTGACAGCGGTCACAGACTGTGTTGACAGCCATTCCCTTATCTGACAGCCATTTTGAGGTCGGAACTGCTAGGTGTGCCTGAAGCCGTAGCAGGGAGGCCCGTTTTTTGTGACGGGAGAACCTTCAACTGTGACGAGACACGTGACAGTTCTTTGCCCATCGCGGGTGGAAGATCCGAAATCTCCCTTTGCCACCTTCCATCAATCTTAGAGACTAGTGCCTTTGGTCCTGTTTCAAGTTTCTGAAGCAATTTCACGCTGAGGTTACCCAATCCGTGAAGAAGTTCTTCCTCCACCTTCCATCCCCATGCTGCCTCGTCAACCCTCGACTTCTTGAGAGGGGTGCCATTGCCAACTAAGAAAGGGATCATCGGGAGGCCTGCTTCCGCAGGTGCCTGCATCCTTACCCTGACCTCTGTGAATCCATTCAGGCCATAGTGCAGTTGCATGCCAACTCTTTCCAATTTTGGAGGGCCTTGAAGCTCCTGCTTGTACGATTCCATCCAGCATTCACCCACACCGTCCACAGAGCAGCTCTCCAATCTGAAAAACAGGTCCACTTCACCGTCTCGACTGTTGCTGGGGACAATCTTCGGACTGCTGCTTCGTACCAGAGAAGAGCAAAACCTGATACCGTTATTACCAACGCTCTTCCTATGAGTGACAGTTCTGCCATGTTGGTGTCCAAGTAGTCAAATGGGCACCTTATCGTTAAAATGTCCTGAAAGTAGGCTGTGCAGCATAGTTGCACATATCCTCACTTGACGTTGCTCGTCGCTAACCCAACAGATGTGGGTGTTGCAGTTCCCTCATCTGGACCGTTCTGTTTCTTGGAAGAAGTCTCTTGAAAGTCTCTTTAGTCATTCTGTCTGACGTCACAATCCGTTTTGTCTGTAGTATCTGGTTCCACCTTTCCTGCTTACGGCACTGATAACTCTCCCACTCCTGCAACCTCTCCTTCCTTTCCTCAGCCCAAAAAAGGTCTGAAATCGAGTGTTCCCCTAATCTCTCTTCTGCCACTTCCACCTTCTTCCAAAGAGTTTGTTCTTCCTTGTCCTGGAGGAACGCTGCTATTCGGGAGAACGAATCCAGCTTCAAGGAGATAACTCTGAGACCTGCGTCGATCTATTCCGCTGAGGCATCAAAGTCCTGTCTGGCAGACCTCCAGCTCTGCCAAAACTCCTCAATCCATCGAACGATGTCTTCATCTTGCAGTAGGAGCGAATTACGCCAGAAATAGCCAGTGCCTCTCTCGGCCAAAGTGGAAGTGAGGCACTCTAACACAATGGGCTTGCGATCAGAAAATGGTGCATTCTGTATGTGGACTTTCTGAACAGCGTTTCTTGCTGCTTGCAATCAGACTCGCTTTCTTCTCCGCTTCACATACATGCAAACAGATGGCGATTCACACTGGCGCACAGCGCCCACTCAAAACTCAGAGATATGGAACTCGAGAACACAGTTCAGGCGCAAACTTGCTTCAACAAGCTACGGCGCTTCAGCGCCTGTACAACCCAACTCTCGACACTGTCTCCAACGCCACTGTTCGCACACACTCAACTCTGGATCACCCTGAATACCCCGCACACATACACACTCTTGTGTCTCTCTCCTATCTACAGCGGCTATGGCCGCTTAACCACTAACTATGGCTACGCTAACTTCTTCCAGGCCTCTTCGACCTCGGGCGCTCTGCAGACCACCTCGCACAAGTCGCTTGAGACGGCGCTTCCGCATGGCTTACGCAGCGAATGAATGAATCCCTGGACGCTGCCTCCTGATTTATACTTCTGTTGGTCGCGGGTCTGCCCCTTTCCTCCAGGCCCTCGGTGCACACAGTCCCACACGGTACTTGCTTGACTGGACTGCGACTGACTGGACCGGTACCGCTGACTGCACGGCGTTGCACTGCCGACTCGATGCAGTCGCACTGCCTACTCGACGCAGCTGGACTTACGACTTACCTACAGACCTCTAGCCTAGCAGTTTCGACCTCTACACATCTGTTAACTCCTACTTGACAGATCTACAGATCGAACCCCTACAACTACAGGGACCTATGACAAAGTACAGTCACTACTAAAACACAGGTCGCGAGTTCAAAACACGGGTCTACTCAATGCTGTACACGGGTGCAGGTAAGGTCTAGGGATCGAACCCCGGGATCTGCATCTGCTTCTGCAAAGGTGAAAACCGTTTCATACTTTGGAGGTGAGAGAAATCAATTCTTGTTCAGACTCCCACGTGCTGAACAGATTAGCCTACCCAAGTGAACTCCTGCTTCATTGGGTTAAGGTCTCTAAAGACGTCTCTGAGCTTCCAAGCACCAATCCAACTGAGCAGCTTGGCTCCGTCAGTTGTGAGACGGTCATCTGATTCAGAACCCATCCCCGGACTGAGAACAGTGTTCCAGTCACCTCCAATGATGAGATTTCCACAGTTAGGGAGCACATGGCGCAGCATGTCAAAGAACACGATTCTCTCTCTAGGTTCATTCGGAGCATACAGAGATGTGAATGCCCATTCTGTTTCACCTATCTGTATCCTAATCCAACACCAACGCCCCCATATATCACAATCAGAATCAATTATTCTTGCTTCCAGTCTTCTGTGGATGACCACCACCCCTCCTTTGGATCCCCTGGCCGGGGACCAGAGTTGGAGTCCATCCCACCATTCCGTCAGTTGGGTTAGTTTCACCTCAGACAGCTTCGTTTCCCGTAACATCATCACATCTATCCCTTTTCCATGAATCCAACTCTTCAGCCTTTTCCCTTTCTATTTGCCATTTGTATCCCCAAGCACCCTCACGTTCAAGCTTGCTATCTTTAAGCTACCCATCAACTGCTGGGTTCAGGCCTGCTGACTGGATGCCTGCTGGAACTGGATTCTGATCTCTGGTGCCTTCCTCGTCTTCTTGACCATCGTTAATCGGCCACTCTTCGGAGAGGCATTCATGAAACAGGTCTGGTGACAGATTACACATTCTGGGCATGTTGGGGTGGAGGTCTGCCAGAAAGGAAGCCGGTACACCTGGTTCAACTATCACATTCGACAGCAAATGGATGGATGGCTGTAAAAGTGCATCCAGCGAGAATATGCCTAGCCCTACCGAGGATAGACCCGTCTCAGGAGACGTGCATCGATGAAGGTAATAGTGTAACAAACTACCTTGTCATCTGCTACCTCCACCCTGAGTTTAGGCAACATAAACTCCGGGAACAGACGAAAGGGGAATCTGTCTGCATAGAGGTATCTCACCCTTTCCCGGATCGAAGCCTCCATCGGTATTTCTTCGACACCAGCTGTCGGCAGAATCCAGTTATCTTCTTTGTCAACTAGGCCAATGACAGGCAGGAGCAGTTGTTCTTCGAAGACCCCGTCTTCCAGAAGACCTCTTTCACCCCCCGGGGGAATATTACGAGGGGATTCCTCCATCCTTGATCCTTGAGATTGGTATTGGTCAATCGAACCATCGGGTAGTCCGTCCACTCCCTCGTCTCCTTCCCCCTGATGTTCATCCTCCACCTGTCTGACCTCCCTCACCTGCACTGCCCTAGACTCAATGCCTCTCAACCGTTCGGGCCTTCTACGCTCGGAAAAATTCCAGCGACTATTGCTGCTTCCACCTGGTGCGCTTCTGGCTGCCGGAGTCCTTGTGCCAGCAGATGTCATGAGGTAATTGCCTCCCTCTGAGCCTCCATGTTGCGGCCGAAAAAAAATTGCCATACCCTAGCGAAGCCGGGAAGTATGGCGAACTCACTTGATCAAGCCTTGGAACTTCCTTGGGGTGCCTATGGCCTGAAGGCCCCTCGGTGTTGTTGCTGCAGAGGTAGTAGTTGGTCTTGCCTTGTCACCGAGGCCCTTTGACTGCCGCTGGATTGACCCCTTTCTCTGCAGTGGAACTCTCCACTTGGACCTCCTGCTCTCGATCCTAGTTGGCGGTATGCCACTCCGTGCCCCACCCGTAGAATGAAACAGGTGTGCTCCTTCTGAGTTCGAGGAACGGTCTTGAGAAGCTGCCTGTTGAATTTGATGATTCTCCTGTCCTCGTTGTTGACGGTTGCGATGAGGTTTGGCCGTCGCTGTACTTTTTCTTCCTGATTAGCTTCCTCTTCTTCAGCTCTTGGGCAGCAATCTTCCGCCGTACGATTCCACCATCTGCATCTCATACACCAAGGCGTATGTTTACACAGTCTTGAGAAGCTGCCTGTCGAATTTGATGATTCTCCTGTCCTCGTTGTTGACGGTTGCGATGAGGTTTGGCCGTCGCTGTACTTTTTCTTCCTGATTAGCTTTCCTCTTCTTCAGCTCTTGGGCAGCGATTTTCCGCCGTACGATTCCACCATCTGCATCTCATACACCAAGGCGTATGTTTACACACGAACTTAAATCAGGACGGTCTCACTTCCCAAGTGGATCGAAAGCTCCGGCTCGAAGTTACCTTCTCCCTCCTTAGCAAGCTCGAATTTGAGGTTCATGAGTTTAGGCTTGGTGCGGTCTTGTTCTGGAGGGATACTGTTTATTATGCGTCCCATCGAAGTTTCCACCATACTCTCAACGTGGAAAATTAAGGGGACACGAATCGCCATAACCCAGAACTCGGATTCGTCCTCAGCGCGTCAACCAAGGTTTAAAAATCATGCCCTAATCCATACCTCGGATAGTCACTTTGTCCTCCGCCTTCGCCACCATCCACTGCGCTACTTCCCTGGACTTCGCTACATAAGAGACGACGTTGGTTCCCTCAGCATGAACTCAGCTACTTCCCTGGACTTCGCTACATAAGAGACGATGTTGGTTCCCTCAGCATTACTCAGCCTCTTCCAGAATTACGGTCAAAACTTCGTTCTCTATGCCAACCATTCTCATAAGCCCGTATCAAGTCTTCTCTGGTTCTCATCGGCAGATCCCTCGCAGCACCTTGAAATATTATTGTAACCGTGTGTTTCTTAAGCCAGGCTGTGGTGAGATCGTCGAGCCGTGGATTGACTACAAAACCCGTACTCCATTCTCGATGATCCATTCACAATGTCAAAATTTCTCCAGTAAAACACCGTCGCCATAACATTTAGATATCAGCATCTTCATCTGGTCTTCATCTGGTCTTCATCTGGTCTTCATCCGAGAGGCACATCTGTACTGTTCAGAGGGAAACGTCCTCTGCTGCCTTGTTGCCCCCTTGACCTCCCTTGCAGGATCTCTCCTTGTGATGCCATAGCTTGTTTGACGAGTCTTGTTCAATCGTTACTAAAAACAGTTATGGCCGTACACATCAATGGCCGGCACCTACTGTGGCGCAAACCCTTCAAAACCTCTCACACCGATGGTGAACTGCTAGACTTCGAAAAGAGTCGCATCAACTGATGGATAGAACGAAATACGGGGGTCAGCCTGTCCGTCTTCCACCTCATCGGAGAGTGCCCGGAAATTGCCGAACAAGAAGCACGGACCTCACCAAGGTCATCGTGGCGGTGACTATTCGGAGATGGCTTATCCAGTGTTACCTGAAAACACTAACTTAAGAGCACTAACGTGCCAACTGCCATCCAGTGTTACCTGAAAACACTAACTTAAGAGCACTAACGTGCCAACCGCCGTGTTCTCCCGGGCCTAGAGTTTACCTGTAGCGCCAAGCCCTGCGCTTCCTCAGTGACCACTAACCAGGGAGGGTTTCAAACCTCCCGAATAGCGCACCGGAAAAAATGCTAACGCTAGCGCTACCGGAAAACTTGCGGCCGCCATAACGTTATCGTGGAGTCTTTTCCTATAGAAGCACTCTGTCAAACACTCGCCCGTTTGTTCTCTTTTTAACACCTTTCTTATACCCCTTTTCACCCCTACAGGCATGATGAATTCAAAACACAGACGCCAGAGAATTCCTGCACCCATGGCTTGCCATCCTCTTTTCGAATACAACTGTTGACATTTTCCATTTCTCAATTGACCACACATCACCTTAAGCCACCAGTACTTCCAAAGTTTGCGGTCATACACGCGGCACAAAAAGCTGGGCCGAACGGGCCTGGAGATTCCAGTCCAAATCCATTCAACTCGAACTGATGCAGCCCCACGGCCCATATATGGGCGAAGTACTGGTGGTTTAATCAACCTGCACATGGAAAGCATGCGCACGGCTTGCACCGACGACAATAGGGTCCAAAAAAACTGACACCCCCAAGCTTAGATAAACGTCGCTGGAGTTAGCTGCTGATCTAGTGCACAGCATCAAGGCATCCACCCCCAGATAAACTACCTACAATGGAGGGTTCTACCAAAACAATTGTAAGGCAGTTAGACACCCTCGGATGAAAGAGTGGTGTTTCAAACTTGGTAGTCACTGATGACCACCTCTCACGCTTTCCTTTTCGTTTTCCCATCCTTACTTTTGTAGGTTTGCTGGTAACGAGAATAAACTCTCACCCATATTTTACCAATTCTCCGAACATAAGATCCTGAGTACCTATGACAGTAACCACATCGGCCAGCATTTGATGTTTGAACATAAAATCAAGCACTCGTAAATGAGCAAAACCAGGTGCTCAGATTTTACAACGATAAGGATGTTTGATTCCGTTGCTAACTAAATATATACCAACTTCTTCACTTGAATTCTCCCCCTCATGCAGCCGCCTACTCTCTCTCTCTCTCTCTCTCTCTCTCTCTCTCTCTCTCTCTCTCTCTCTCTCTCGTGTATGTATGCAC
>BFEA01000006.1:6087546-6102743 GCA_003427395.1 Chara braunii | reverse complement strand
ATGGGGGAGGGAAAAGAAGACGACTAACACAAACAGGAAGAGAAGATGAGAGGAGGAAGGGCGAGGCTGGGAAGAGTAGAAAGTGCTGCCCAAGGTGGTGGAAAAAGGAACAAGACGACCGGAGGGGGAAAATGCGCAGAATGAGGGGGAAGAGGTGGATCGGGGGGGGAGGACAGGGAGGAAAAAGAAGGCAACGAACACAAACAGGAAGGCCGAGGAGGAGAAAGAGGAGGGAAGAAGAGGAAGAGGAGGAAGAAGAGGAAGAGGAAGAAGGGAGACAACGAAGAACTGAGTCGCACACTGTGGTAGCGGGTTCCCGCCAACTCTCTTTCCTGATTACATACACCTATTTTTATTTTTTTAAATCCGTGCATTGCCCCGCCTGATAGTCTCGTCATGCACATTCGCCATAATCAAATGTACATAAGATCGGGTCGTATCATGCAAAAAAAAAAAATGATCAGGTTGTATCCGGTTGTACTCGTGGAAACAATGGACAGGAAGAAGGGAGAAGAAACGCAACAGTGAGAAGACAAGTACCCTCGGCGCTGACCAATGTAAAAACGGGGGCAGTTGGGGAAAAAACGGGAAATAGACACTAACAAGAGACTACAAAAATGATTTTCACAAAGTTCTGGTGCGGCGAAGGGGAAGAAAAGAAAAAGAGATCTTTCGTGATTCTCGATACAAGAAACGAAATCACAAGATCATAACACAGACGGCCAGCGGACTGACACTGGCGAACAACGACAGGATCGTCACGAACGAGACCAATTGTTTACAACTGCGAAGAAATAGGAGAGCAGAGAGGAGGGGGAGAGGCGGGACTGAGGAGAGAGGCGAAAGGTGGATGTGGACGGCGAGACCACGGCGAGAGCATGGAGAGGAGGGAGAGGAGGGAGAGGAGGGAGAGGAGGGAGAGACGGAAGGAGGAGAGAGAGAAATGGGATCGGGAGAGGGAAGGAAGAAAGGTCGAGTGGACAAGAAAAACACAAACAGACAGGAGGAGAGATGAGGGACCGAGGAGAAAGGACAGAGGAGGGAAATAGGTCACAGACGGCAGAGAGGAGGGAGAGGAGAGAACGACGAGGGAGAGAAGGAGGAGAGAGAGAAATGGGATCGGGGGAGAGGGAGAGCAGAAAGGTCGGGTGAACAGAAAAAAAACACAAACAGAGAAGGAGAGATAAGGGACCGAGGAGAGAGAGGAGGGAGAGAAGAGGCGGCAGAGGGGGAAAAGAAGACAGAGAGATGATGGCGAGAAGAGGGAGAGGAGGGAGAGAGGGAAGGAGGAGAGAAAGTAATGGGTTGGGGGAAAGGGAGGCGGAAAGGCTGGACACAGCACGATGGAACTGGGAACCGAGTATTATTGCCTTAACTACTACGCGCCAGTTGTTCTCTTTTTTCAATTTGAAATGAAGGAGCCTCCATGCCTCCCCAGCAACCTCAGAGGCAGCTATAACACGGAATTAAGTCGCGAACGCACGACCTAAGGAGAGAGGAAAAAAGGATAGATAGGGAAGATGAGGAGATAAGGACAGAAAAAAGGAGAGAGGAGAGGAGAGAAAGAAGAAGAGAGAAGGATAGGTAGGAGAGAAGACGAAGTAAGGACAAAAGAGGAGAGAGGAGAGAGGAGAGAGAGAGGAGAAGAGATGGATAGAGAGGGAGAGAGAGAGAAGAGACGAAAATCACCAGAAAATTACGAAATATCCATTTCAAACAGAAAAAACATGAAAAGGGAAGAGAGACTGAGAAACAGAAGAAAAAAAAAGTGTCAGAGAACAGATTGCGACGGCGCTCGAATTCTCGCGTACGAAATTTCTAGAGGCAAGAAGCACGAGAGAGAGAGAGAGAAGGGCGAAAGCGAGTGAAGGCTACGGGCGGGAGAAAAAAGAGGAACTGAGGGCGAAGAAAAAAAGCAGGATGATTTTACTTCGTCATCAAAACCAAGGATTTCTTATATTCACCTACTACAACGCGAGGCGTTTGGCTAAGTTTCCATTGGGATTGCCTCGCCTCCTCCCTCCTCTTCTTGTCCGCCATCGCCAGAACCTCCAGCAGCTTCACCATCCTGGGTCTGGTGCTGCTGCTCCGGCTCCGCAGGAGCATCCTTTTTCTCTTCGTCGTCTTCATCTTGCACGGCTGTTGGAAGTTCTTCAGCATCTAGCATGTCTATATACGGCTGGATGTCGGCATCTTCAAGGATCGTGAATTTATCAATCTCCCCTCCTCCCTTTCCTCCTCCTCCGGGAGCTCTGCCAACCACAGCCACACTGCAATTCTTGCTAGTCAGTTCCCCATCCTGAATAGACTCTTTCACCGCCAAGAGCGCATGTCGAATCAGCTCCTTGAGAGTACACGACTGAAAGCTGTCGAACTTTCTCTCCAGGTAGGTCTTCGCCGCCTGCGACCGACTCCCGATCGCCATAGCTCGGTACTCGAAGTAATTGCCTGACGGACAGGTCTGATACAGATGAGGACCGGTGGAATCGTAGCCGGCCACTAGCAATCCGACACCGTAAGGTCGCTTCCAAGACCGCTGAGTGCAGACTTGGGACTTGTCAGCCACCTGGCAAACGAGGCGGCCAACGGGCATCGGCGACTCGTACACGAAACTGTGGTTGATGCACTCGGACCGCATGTATCTTGACAACACGCGCCCATCAGCGTTCAGCCCAGAGATGGCGATGCCGAGATGATCGTCGATCTTGAAGATCTTGCGTTGATAGGATGACAGCTCGGATGCGGCGCGCTTTAGAGTGGCCAATACCACGTGAGTGTCGCTGCGCAACCCCACAGAGGCGCTGCCTTGCTTTACTGCCTCCATTGCATACTCGATCTGATGAAGGCGCCCTGCAGGGCTCCATGTCGTAACGTCCGTGTCATACTGATTACGAAACATCTCAATCAATCGACCTAGAAACAATGATGATGTTCAGCAGGAAGAGACGGAAGAGAACGGATCGAGAGGAGATAAAAGAGGATGGAGATGTGGCTATGGTGGACAAGACAAGAGAAGAGGGAGAGCGCGCGCGCAGGACGACGATAAAGCGAGTACGGTGATGAAGAAGGCCTCAGGTGAACTTAACTAAGTGATAATGAGAGTTGATCCGATTGATTGATTGATTGATTGGTTGACCTGATTATTTGATTGACCGATCGATCGATCAGATTGGTGTCCGAAGGATCGATATAATCATATAATCATCGGTTGATCGTCTGGCAAACTTTTCTTTACGCCGCGCCACGTCGCCTGCCCCTGTTTGCCCACTCCTGGCGCTCTAGTTTGTTTAAGCGGCAAGATTCTGTCCTACCGCTCTCGGATCGGGATCTTCGATCTTCCCGACAAACGATCTCGTTCTTCTTGGCTAGCTTTGGATCAATACTTATGCTTACCAGTACCGTACCGTGTACTAACCGTGACTTCTCTGTGTGCCCTCGACGACCGTGCCGTTCCTACCGCTCCTATCTTCCTACCTCCCTTCCTGCCTCCCACGTGTCATACAAACACTTAGCCTCCGAACCTTCAAGGCGTCATGAAGGAAATGACAATGACCTCCAATTCCGCCAATCGGTCGGTGCTCCGCCAATCGGTCGGTGCGTGTAACTTCACACATTCGTCGTCCGTCGACATCCGACCCTCCACAAGTGTTACGGTAGTGCATAGGTACACTTTAGGGAGGGGGTCACCTATGGGAAAAGGGACAGGGGCGCGTTGTTCATAGTCAAGCCCGTACGTAATGCCCGCCTACTGGCAAAAGGCGGGCAGGCCGCGCAGGCGATGGAGCCCGCTACACCTAACCTGTTCACGCCGGTCGGCAATGTAGAGAGCCTACCGACTGAGGGCGTACTCACACTGGCAGTATATCAATGTATCTGACCGCATGCACGCCATACCTGGATGTATCTGTCCACAGTTCCGCCCAAAAATACGCAAAAACGTAGTAGTGTGAGTATGCCCTGAGCGAACGATGTTCAGGGTGGTTGATGTTTTTTTTTCCAGGGACCATTTCTCGCTCGTCATCCTTGGGCAGGGGCCAGGTCCCACCAGCAGCATTGGGTTTCCTCAACGCCTGAATCTGGACGAGTTTATGTACAGATATCGTGTTGAGTTTACTCAACTCCACATCTCCACAAACACTTCCCGATTCAGGCGTTGAGGAAACTCAATGCTGGCAATGGGACTTGCCCACTGGCACAGATCCCACTAGCGGGGGCTTAGACTTAGGGGCTCCTTAGACACTCCTGTAGAACGTGAGGAAATTTTATGGCCTGATGATGACTGGACGTTATGCAGCTTCACCGCCATGATGACGCTCAAGTAGCATTGTCCCTACCCCGGTCGCCATGCTCGAGTGGCCTGCCTCATGAAGTGGTAGGTGAGACAGTCGGTGACAGCGTGTTCAACCGACATGAAACCTCGCTCCAAGCTCGGTGAGAGTACTCGTATTTCTAAGCTCTGACATAATAGTGCACGCAGCAAGTAGGGATCAATTTTTTTAATCACTAATATCCTCCTTCGCAATCTAACTTGGTTGACGCCTATCTGTCTCTCTGGGTGGTAATTATACAGCGCCGACTATTATGAGTTGGTGTTGTCTCTTCCTTCTCACGGCTATTAACTTGGTGCTCTAATAGTAGCAACATAGAAGTGGAAAACGTTATTGATCCCAACGATCGGGGACCTCGCTTCCCTCCCCCAGACCCAAGTCTGGATCAGGAAGATGAGCAACATGTACGGGAACTTATCTGCCTCTGTTATGAGGAGGGCATTTTCGTTGTTGATATTGACCCAGGGAAATGAAAATCGAGGGTAGAAAGGTTCGCTTCCAAGTAAACTCCTCGATCAACTGGATTAAAATCAACTAGTTAAAAGAACGGGTAGTCACAGTAATTTTTAGGGAAGATGCTCGTTTATTTCCAAAGAAAGTGAAGGATGACATTCTGAGGGCCTATGAAGATACCAAACTTCAGTAGGTCAGCGTTAATTAAAAGTTTGTTAGCCGAGGAAAAAAACAAGGTTGAAAACCCTAATATTGTTTCATATGTTGCAAAGAGTAGGGCAATTGTCTTTTGGATGGTTACTAAAGGGCATGATTCGATTACCCTGGGGCCAACGGAGTATAGACTTGAATTCAAGGCATGGTTGACTAAAGCTCAAGTGAGAAACCGAGAAGAGGAACATGCGGCCTTCTGAGTCAAAGCAGTCAAAGTTCCCCTTGACTCCTTCTTTGATTTAGAAGCGCAAATTCACAAGGTTATTGGCCATGTTATTAAAACCCATCCTATCGGATCAGACCGTCAAAAGTTGTCTTTAATTAATGTCAAATTTGGCTTACACCCAAAAATCAGAGCCAAAATGAAGGACAAGATAACCATGATTACAACAGAAGGAGATGAACTATCGGTCAACCTCGCCTGCTCAGAGACTCCAAGATGTCGCAGGTGCAAAGTGTTGTCGGACCTAATACCCTTACAAGGGTATTTAGCCATGTTTTTGCAAATGACATAGTGTCAGTATCACCTATCATGGCAAAGTCGGTTTAAAGTAAGAAGTGGCGATGCTTTAGCATGACACCTTGAGTCAGACTCCCCGACCACCAAATTTTAGACTATTGAGCGGACGCATAGACCGTGATAACAAACGCATAAGACAACGAGGGAGAATAGTTAAAACCTTCGACCGCCATGATCAGAGGATTAGTCAAGGCAAAGTAAAAGAACCCAAACGATACGATGGAACAACATGAATTAGTTCACATGTATCAAACATGTTGGTATAAAGGAACCAGCAGTTCGCTCTGCCATAGACTCGAAAGAGAGTTGAAAACTAATATAGATTCGACCTTGCGGCCGGGGCGACCAAAGGGATGAGTTGACTATCATAACAGGCCGGGACGACTAAAGTAGGTCCGATTTTTACCTTTAAAATAGGCAACGGACACGTTACACTAGAAGACCCAGCATGAATCTCGACATACAGTGAGTCTACTCCTCTTCTACCGAAAGTGAGAACTAGCCCAATAGTTTTAGGTGTGGATCGATAAGCCAAGGACAATGAGATCGAGTCCATCCTACCCACGGACCAGCTCTGTTTTGTGGCAACCAAGGAGGACCCCACTTTTTCGGTTCCACCCCTGATTTACAGGGGCTCGAACGTGTGACCATTTGAAAAAGAATCTGACATTTAGTAAGAAGTTGGGCTCCTTTTCGTTTTAGAAGATTGACAAGTGTCAGTACGGGGCCGTTAGGACTAATACAGTTATATATATATATTTGTTTTTTCTTTTATTTTCCACGAAACTTTTGATGTCCCCGTTTAAACACTACCTAAGTTATACGTGAGCATCATAGAAAAGTAAAAGCGGAGCAACTGCTTACCTTGGTCTACGAGAACTCCTACTGCGAGGGAAAACGTTATTCAACCAACTAAACTAGAAAGGGGGATGAACCTTTCGCTATAAGATAGAAAGATATATAAAATAAATTCGGATTTGTCAGGGCAGAGATTTTTACTTAAAGTGGGGAGTGAATTTGCCTAGATTTCGGAGGCACGTTCTTCAAGTAGGGGAGAATGATGAGACAGAGCAAACGAACTCGCGGGCAAAGGTGAGCACGTAGGGACGACTTGATAAAGGCAAGGAAAACTAACGGCGCAAAGTTACGAAGACGGGGGAGGTCATGAGTTTTGCAAAGGAGGCAAAAGCAAGCGTTGACAAGCATACGAAAGCGAACTCAAAAGCGAGCACCGACAAACGAATGCATGCGAACTCAAACACAAAAGAGGCAACATCGTGCGCAAACCGAAGGGCAAAAACCAAACATAGGCAAAAGCGAGTCAACTATCGGGCAATCAAACATGGTTAGAGACAAAGAGTGAAGGGGAAAGGGCAGATGAAAATAAAAGGAAGTAGAATCGAAAGCGCCGGAAGAAAGAGCGTGAAAGGGAAAGAGGAATGGGGATCACGTCGAACGGTAAGGAAGATAAGAGAAAGGAAAAAAAATAACACTAAGGGAAGAGGAAGGAGTGAGAAGACAGACGCTGAAGAAGAAAGAGAAGAAGAAGAAGAACAAGAAGAAGAAGAAGGGAAAAAAAAAAAAAAAAAAAAGAGGATAAGAGAGGAGATGTACCTGGTAAAAGACTATAGCCCGAGCGTAGAATTTTGGACCTTGTACTTGAAATACGAGGGACTCTCTATAGGAGAATCTGCAGACGCAGATCGCACCTCGGATCGTCTCACGGGGGAGGGGTTTTCACGGCGGTGTCATTGCGAATACCCTTACAAGGGTATCTGCCCTGTTTTATGCAAGTGGCAGAAAATAAGCCGGTTCGGATTTTTTAGGAAGACCACGCGACTTGCGGTAGTGTGGAGACTATAGGTTGGCTATGAGGTCTAGAGGCAGAGAGTGCGTGGGCGCGCAGGTTTAAGGTGCGAGTGATTCCACTTCTATCTTTGATTATGAAGCCGGCGCGAACGTCGGTCGGTTTATTTTAATTTTTCCTTTATTTTTATTTTTGGTTACTCTTGATTAAACTAGGATCTATGGGATATTTTCTTTCGATGGCTACATTTGACCGAGTCGAGCGCGCGTGCGGAGAACGACCCCGACGACGGCATCGGCAACGACGGCGCGACTTCGTGCGGTGAGCGGGGAGTCGTAGGACGGCGCGCAAGGCAATTATGGCACGGTATAAGCAAGCCGGCGCGAACACTGGGGAGTCGCGCAGCCGGTTTGTGGGCCCAAAGCGCTGTGCCGCACTGCCTTGTATGGTACTCTGCGGGCCCTGGTCTCAGGCTTGGGCATAGCCCTATAGGTTACGACAACGGATTGTTACTATGGAGGTTCGGGGATCGAGGCCAGCGGGCGTCGGCGGAGTAGCGTGGAGCGAAAGCCTGAGGGGTTGAGGGCCCTGGGGGGCTATCCCCCTCGGTTTTGCTTATGGGCGTGGCGGCGGGCCCAATTCGTGGGGCTGGCAAGGTGCCAGCAACCCCGCGGTTCCTCGGCTTCATCTTTATCTTATTTCCCCTTTGTTTTATTAATCGTGGTCCCTTTGTTATCGCATCCTGTTTTGAGACGCAAGGCGGCAGTGGGCCCATGTGGGGTGTGTGGCATTCGCGGGTCTGCCTGAAGTGCAACTACAAACTGTTTTCGTGGCTGCGCCAGGGCCGCGCCCCGCTTGGCCTTAGGACGCAGTGCCATGGGTGTGGCAGACACCCAAGAGGTTGGCTCAGTGGGTACACCCCTGACCTGTTGAAATGCAGACTGAGTTTGAACCCAAATGGTGGGCCGTGATGAGCAAAACCAAGCGTTCGGAACTGCCTGGGGCCAGTCATTCTCGCGGCCCAGGCTGTGTCCTTTGGGACACCCGTTAAAAATCGGAACGGTACTTAGAAGATTAGCATGGCCCCCGGGGTGACATGCATAAATTATGGAGGGGGGGGGTGTACCTGTCTGAACCCGGCCTTATAAGAGGGCCGGATCCGTACACGGTAGCGTGAGGCGAGGTGGCCGTTAGGCTGTTCGGGCCGCGAAGAGCTAGTGGGGCGCTGCCGAGGCCGAGGTCCTTCGGGACATCCGTTAGAATTGGAACGATACAGAGAAGATTAACATGTCCCCCGCGCAAGGGGCGATTCGCATAAGACGGGGAGAGGCACGGACATTTCGGGTTTTCTTTTTCTCGGAGTTGTCTTCACTCCCCCGTTGCATCACTCGCTGCTACGAGGACGGATGACAACTGCGGTACGAGGCAGAGGGCTGGCGAACCGGGGGGGGTACGAGGCAGCATGGGAAAGAACAAAGGTGGGCATGAACCGGAGCCAGGTGCAGGCGGCGCAGAGGGATCGGAGATGGCGGGGAGGTAAGGCCGGGGCGCAGTGAGGAGGGGGTATCTCTCGTGATACCTCACGGAATCGTACGGGAGAGGATGAGAGTCGGGTGAACCTGGGCGTAGGTTCGTGCCAGATGCAGACGATGTTAAAGATAGCCCGGGCGTCGAAGGTAAGAGTGATGGTGGGGGAGACAGCGGGAGTGTTGGAGTGAGAAGCGTATGGCCCGCCCATTCCTTAGTGAAAACGGGCCGGAAAATATGCGAAATAGGAGGTTCGAGGTAGGGCGAGCTTAGTGGTAACATTAGTTTAGATGCTAGATTAGTAAAACTGGAGTTGGTGAGAAAAAGACATGCGCGGAGATGGAGGGAAGTGAGGAAGAAGGGGGAAGGAAAATTGTTTGTCTCACTCGTTTCTAGACGAAATCGAGCGAGGGAGGATTCATAACATTTTTTTTTTATCAAGGCAAACCTGTTTCTGACCTCAGATTTAACAAAGGGGTAGTGGAAAGGGGACCTACGGGAAAACGAGCTGCGCGGAGGTATCGGGACTGACAGATATGGTGGGAATGGGAAGTGGAGTTCTCACTCGATTCTTTATGGAATCGGGTGAAACAAAGTTATAGGTAGGGGTTTTTAGCTATTGCGAATTTAATGGTATTGTTAGTTCTAGTTGTAGGTTAGTAGTTTGGTCGGGGTTAGTATTATAGGCTGCACCCGGGAGGAGGCTGTGAAAAACGGGAATGAACCTGCCCGGTTTCTAGTGAAAAATTCGTTTTTTTTTTTTTTTTTTTTTTTTTTTTTTTTTTTTTCACATTTTTACTAAGTTTATTTTTTTTTTTTCACTTCTTTTTAACCTTTTTTTTTTTTTTTTTTTTTTTTTTTTTTTTTTTTTTTTTTTCCCGTTACTTACCTAGCGATGATGCTTATTTCCCATACCAATGATCTCCCCCCTGATTCTGATAGAGGAATATTTTCTGTCATTACGATTCGAGAGTTTCTTCTTCGCGCCGTTTGCCCCCTCCTCCTCACTTGAACTGGATCTGGCTGAGCAAGCGGCCAGGGTACACTCACATATCGGGTGCTAAGGCAGAGAGGAGGGGCAGCAGAGTAGTGACTGAAGAAGAAGGGATGGAGGAGACGGTGCAGAGGAAGCAGGCTTTGTGAAGTTTCATTGGATCTATGGTAGAGTCGAGAGGGAGAATGCGCCTCACCAGGAAGTCGACAACTAAGTGTCGCTGCATGATCTGCATCTTGCCACGTTCCAAGGGTAGATTCGCTCGCATTTTGTACTCTTAAAGGGGGCAAGGGAGGAGTTGCAGAAAAAAGGAAGTCAAAAGCGGGCAGAAACAGGGTTGGGGCGAGCGAGTATGCTTACCTTCCAAGACGCAGTTGGCGCTATGCTGATGAAGGATTCCGCTTGCCTGTGCAATAGGCCCGATTGGACAGGCCATTCGAACCTCGCTCATCCTGTCGAGCCGGCAGTTATAGCTACAGGGACTGTAAAAAAAGGGGGGGTGCATGCCCGATCAGCTCACAGGGTTGTTGCTACCTGAGAAGCGGCCAAATACTGGGCTACTGATTCACTTAGATTGTTGTTGGAGCGACCGTGCTAACTGATCTTGCGGATTGTTGCACCACCTTATGGCACCGGTCGTTGTGTTCATTGCGGTTACCCGGAAACTTGGTTTGGTGAAGTCTCTCATGCAATTTTTGTCCCACCAGGGGCTGCCACTTTAGTAAGGGTAGAGACATGTGGTGGTGGTCCGGCTGGCCGCCACGCTCAGGCTGGAGCTACGACGATACTTGTTGGGTGGTTGGCATGACAGAATGTTGTCACTGCTTCACTATAGCTGGTTTCGCGTGCGACAGCCGAGGTGACCATGCTATTGATTCTGGAATTTGAAGTTGCGGGTGTGCACGCGGTATTACGCCTCTATCGGACCCGCACGCGAACCGGCATCTTGGGGGGTTGAGGTCCCAAGCGGGACTTGTCGTCGGTCGACTAGGACGCATCCCACACACCACGCACACACCACTTTACGAATACAAAAATAAAACACACACACACACACATACAAAACGACACAACACAAACAACGCGACAACGCTCATAGCCCCTCGGTAGCCAACCCATAATTTTCCAATGCGAAAATCGGATAGGCGTCGCGCGCGAGACTTAGTATAAAACCGCGCGGACGCAGGGCTAACTCATATCGACTTGCAATGCAAGCGTACACAAGCAGTCGCAATGATGGCGTACTATGTAGTGCCCATAATCAAGCGGTCCCTCGTGGATCCGAGCACCGCTTATGACACTAAAGTGTTAGACTCGAAGTGTCGTGAGAGTCTAATCCCTCACGATATTGCACGGCTGAAGGAATAATCGTGCAACCGCCACGAGACCTCTGGCCTTTGGACTGAGCGTCTCGGTGGGCAAGGAAAATAGGCTCTGCACGAGGGCAGATTCCTTCCCTGCAGAGTCTAGGGTTTGGGATGTCCTGGACAAGGACATTGAATCCCGGCCCAGGACCAACGCCCGACTATAAAAATCTCAAAAAAACAAAGGATAAAAGGGGATCTCCCTTTTCTCTCAAACCCATAATCTGTTTAACCGTTACACGCGGTCCCAGTAGGCCGCACGAAACACTCGAGACATATATATACACATATAGAGAGAGAGTTATTAATATAGGACGATCACTTCTTACAGTCGCAGTGGGACTCCTCTCAGCCATATATATATGTATGTGAGCGCAGGCAGTCAAATCCCAAGTCCGAATCACCAGGCATACCTCCAATCACATCAAAGATTCAACCAGAAAGTCCATGCTCTACACGGGGTCAACTTCAACCATTCTCTGTACTCATACCCCTTGCTTTAGCCATGCAAACCTCAACCTCTGCGCAACCTCCCCAACAATAAAATACTCAGTAACTTTGTTAAATGGCCATTCAATAAAGTCCGGGTAAAAACACAACAAAACAGATCAAACCACAGGGCTTAAGCCTTTAGGTTGAGTGGCAGGAGTGAATTGGAGTTGAATCGTAAACCGGCGAATCGGCAACCGACCTGTTATCAGTGATAACAGAAGATGATCCTCAAGGGATCAAGCTGAATCTAGTCCTGAACTTGAATCAAACGATCAAGAGGATCTGTAACACATGACAGGTCAATGCCCCAGGCTAAACCTATTAGTCCATGGAGACTACTCAAACATCCTAATTAACTAAGCATGAACCTACCTTTAAGCAGTGCCCAAAGTAAAGGTAAACCCTAGCATAATCTCCCCTATACAGAGTGGATTGCCAAAATCGCCACCTGTCGAAATATAATATAACTCCTCTAAACTAAGAAAATTTCGGTAGCACTTCCCGTAGAAAAAATGTTTTTTCATAATCTATATAAACTCAAACATGAAAGCAGAAACAAACTCTAACTTTGGAAAGTCAAATTTTGTTTAACTCTCTGAATTAGTAAAAATTTGGGCGGCACTCCCTTTACGAAGTGAGACTTCTCAGATTTACACTAAGTCAGATATGAACTCAAAAGACATCTTGAGTTCAACTTAGACAAGATTTAACCAACTCCTTAGTTTTGCAGAAATTTCGGCAGCACTCCCTTTAAAAAAGTGTTATTCTATAATTTATACAAAGCTAAGTCTAGAACTTGAGAATAACTTTGACTTCGCAAAATTCAATTTTGTCTCAGTCCCTGAATTAGCAAAAATTTGGGCAGCACTCTCTTTAGAAAATGAGACTTTCCAAATTTTTACTGAGTCAGATATAAAGAAAAGATAAGTTGAACTTTGACAAGTCAAAAGTTGACCAACTCCTTGGATTTGTAGAAATTTCGGCAGCGCTTCCCGTAGAGAAAGTAGCTTGCTAAGATTTATACAAAGCCAAGTACATAAAATGATCCCAGAAAATGCAAGAATTGATCTAAGTAAAAAAAACTTAGCTCATAAAATGTAGGAATTGAAACTAACTCCTATAGCTCTAGCACGTGGCGAGAAACTAAATCAACTACCTATCAAACTGAAACTCAGACCAAGTAGTAACCTCACTCAGCCACATGCAGGCCGAACCACAAAGGTAAGTACTCTCACCATCCCAAAGTATACCTAAACAAACAATAGTTCAGGACCTTTCAATGATTTAATCCCTTATACCCAACTTACATAAGACATAAGGTCAGGTCACCCAAACTTATGGAATGAGCCTAACTTGCCAAAGAGTGTACACAAACAGAGGGCACAACTACTTCTCTTTTTTTTGGGTACATGACTAGACCATTCTAGTCGCCCTGAACTGTTTAAAATATCCAAGTTATATATATATATATATATATATATATATATATGTCTTCCCTTTAATCTTCTAAAGCTGCATATGACTGAACTAACTTAAGCTCAGTCTTCCCCAGCTTACCATCAATCAACTTACAGAACAGTCTGACTCTCTGCCTGATTAATTTCTCTCTGATCCAGTCTGTGCGTGACATTGGGCTAGATTACCTGAACTTACAGAACAATCTGCCCTCTGTCAGGTTCATTTTCTCAGAATAAAAGCATGAAAAGACTAAGTCACCTAAACATATAAAACAACTTAGACCTTCTCGTTCAGAACTAAATAAACAGAGGAAACCCCAAAATAAACAAGGCAGCCAAGGCACCTGAACTTACAGAACGCACTTGGCCCCTGAAAAAGTCAACCACAAGCAGCCCTCACAAGTCAGAGCAGTCAGGCCACCTAAACTTATAGAACAGTCTGACCCTCCATGCAAAACCACAGCACTGAGTCTCCCCAAACTTATGGGGACATCCCAGCCTCCAGAGCAATCAAACCCCCTAAACTTATAGAAGGGTTTGACGCTTCACGCAATCCAAAATAAAACAAAGCACTGGGTCTCCCCAAGCCTATGGGGACCTCCCAACCTTAATGACCCAGTCAACCCTCATGCAAAACAGTTTTTCATCTTGCCCTTTCACTTATGCAGTTTCTTTTAACAGTCTGATTTCACACAATCAACAAAGTTGAAACTGAAATTGAGCAGACATTCCTTTATTTAGTCTGATTCAGCATCTTGAAAGTCAAACAAAAGTCAAAGTAAGGTTGCACGCCATATACTCAGTCAGAGATGCAATGAGAAATAAAGATAGGGGTTATAACTGGGTATATAGAGGGAAAGCAATGGTTACCTGTCAGTTTCCTGCCTCCAGAACTCCTCTTGAGTTTCGGCAGAGCTCCCGCAATCAGTGGGCTGACTCCCAGCAGAGCCTTTCTGCGGTCCTACGGGTTGCAATCCCGCCTGCCGCCTTCCTCTCAGAACCAGACTAGACTTAGACTTAGAAGGGCAGAAGTATAATAGTTTAGTCCCTCAGATACAAGAGTGGTGCTTTCAGACTCACGGGAGAGGACCTTATAATCTTGATGCTCCTGAGGGCCCCGCAATGGCAGCCAATGCGACAGCTGCTTTGTCAATCAGAAGTCAAACTGTTGATCATTGATTCTCTGACTGTCTCTCTCTCTCCCACGTAGCTCGCCGCCTCACTCTCTCTCTCTCTCTGTCTCTCTCTGTTTGTCTCTCTCTCTCTCTCTCTCTCTCTCTCTCTCTCTCTGTCTCTCTCTGTCTCTCTCTGTTTCTCTCTCTCTCTCTCTCTCGCGCGCGCGCGCGTAATAACTGTTTGTTTTTTCTGTTTTTTTTTTTGGCTTTCTTATTTCTTTGGAAAAATTTGTCTGGCACCCCTGTAATTTGCGTTATTTCGTGTCGTGCCCCTCCGACGGCCGATTTACCTTGTTGCGCCCCTCTGAGCAGGGTTCAAATTTTCCATAAGACCCCGGTGTCGTTTGGGCCTCAAATCTTTTCGTTACGGCCCTACCGGTACCAGTCCCTAATTTGCGGGATGCCCCTACCGGATGGCCGTTAAAAGCCAGCGGGAAAATTTTCGAGATGGCCCTACGTGTACCATTTGCTGCCAAGCCATTTGCTGCTTTGTCATCTGCTGCCACGTCATCTTCTGCTACATCATCTTATGCCACGTCATCTGCTGCCAGTCCATTTGCTACAAAGCCATTTGCTACTACGTCATTTGCTGCTATGTCATTTGCTGCCACGTCATCTGCTGCCATGTCATCTTATGCCACCTTATCTGCTGCCAATCCATTTGCTACCAAGCCATTTGCTGCTACGTCATGATCTGCTGCCCCATCAGCTGCTGTCACGGCATCTGCTGCCAAGAGGGCGTCTGCTGCCAAGTGGTCCACAACTGCCACATCATCTTCTACTGCTTTCCCAGATGCAGGGGCGGCTCCCTCTTCCGACAAACGAAAGGATGTTAGTGGTGGACAGTCTGAGTCAACAACGAGGGCA
>BFEA01000006.1:6058339-6078460 GCA_003427395.1 Chara braunii | reverse complement strand
GAGAGAGAGAGAGAGAGAGAGAGAGAGAGAGAGAGAGAGATAGAGAGAGAGAGAGAGAGAGAGAGAGAGAGAGAGAGAGAGGAAAGTTGCCTGTTCTTGATCTTGGCGGTAGCTGCCATAAACAGCTTGTATTCGTTTTTCAATTTTGTATAATAATAATAAAGACTTTGGAGGCGGTTTGATCTTCATGAATGCTGAATCTTGTGTGCGGTTTGTGGTGTGAAGTGTCGTTGACGTTTCAGCGGGCTGCAAGTCGTGTTTGCATTGTCTGCAGAGTGTGGTTGATTGCAGGTACATCTCTCATGTTGTCTTCCTGGATTGGCAGGGTTAGCTCTTCTGATTCCATCAGGATTCAAACTCATGATCTGTTTATCAACAATTACACGTGTGTTCCGTCCATTCAGCCACATGGGCTGCGTACATCCTGTGTCGTATACTTGAATTGGCAACAAAAACATCATGACGCTGCAAACGAATCTGATTTTTCACTGTTATTGAAATGAATAATCTGAAATGGTGGTTGCTGGATCCTCTTTTGCCTCTGTTGATCGTAGGCTCTGCTGTCTTGTCTTGTTTATGTTGTTGCCTTTACTGCAGTTTGAGGATCTTCTCTACCAGTGTCTGGACAACACTTTCGGTTCAAAGGTGAACCCCATTGCAGGCTGCGATGCTGAAGTGGATGCTCCACAATCACAAGGAAACTGCAGTGACCACGGTGGCCACAGTGATGAGATGGAGGGTGGAATTGGGTTCCGATTATTCCGGCGGTCCTCTGGTCCCATAATTCTTGAAAAGGGTAAATTCTTTTCACAGTCGGTGCTCCAATTGTGCCAAAGGTTCAGTTGAGGTAGATTTCGGTGTACCTGGTGGATGAGGGCAGGGAAAGGATGTATTTTAGTGGTGGGGCGCGGGGCGACAGCCTGGGGACATCATCACCGAACTGACTGGTGGAGGTGCCCCACTTGGGGATGTTTAGTTCTGGTTTCGAGTAGTTTTCAATGTGGTCTTGCTGTGGCTGCGACATTTTCAGATCGGATGGAAGGGACCCCTGGATACTCGAAACCAGAACTAAGCCCTCCCAAGTGCGGCTGTTGTATACTAGTGAAAGTGAACACAAGTCTCACGCAGAACCTAGAACCGACCAATAACAAAGAGCAATATAATGCAGGGGAAGACTTGAAAACGTGGATCCGAACTCACATCTGACTCGGACTACACACAGGCTCACACACATACATTCATCGGGTGAGGAGGCCTGGCGCTCCAGACATGGAAGATGGCGCCAGAGCCTGTACACAACACGTACGGAAGAATGGAAGGGGGAAGAGATGAAGGGAGGAGGAGGAGATGGCACCAACACGAAGTCACTGGAATAGTAATCCCGAAATGTCGATGAAACGGTTTTCACCTGTCTGCAGTCACAGATGCGGGCCCTAGAACTCGATCCCCAGACCTCACTTTGCCCATGTACAGTATTGAGTCGACACCCGAGTGTTTGAACCCGTGATCTGTGTTTTGGCAGTATTTGTTGTCTGTCGTAGGTCTGTGTAGTGGTAGGGGTTCGATCTGTAGGTCTGTGGATTAGGAGTCACAGCTTTGTAGGGGTCGTAGCTGTAGGTATTCTGAAAGGCCAAGGTCGTAGCTGCTATAGTACCCTCCACAGCCTTCCGGAAGGTCCGGAAGTGGCCTTTCGAAGTGTCTCACGTTTAGTCAGAGGAAGTGGTAAAGTGGTGAGCCTTTAGTCAGAGGCAAGTGGGCAAGTGGTGAGCCAACTGCGTTACGTCGGCAGTGCGACTGCATCGAGTTGGCAGTGCAATCCCATGCAGTCAGCGGCACCGGTCCCAGTCAGTCAGAGTCCAGTCAAGCAAGTACCATGTGGGACTGTGTGCACCAAGGGCCTGGGAAAGGGCCAGACCAACGAGTTACAGAAGTATAAATCAAGAGGCAGCGCCCAGCCATGCATTCATTCGCTGCGTAAGCCATGCGGAAGTGCTGCTATAGCGTCTTGTGCGAGGTGGTCTGCAGGTGGCCCGAAGTCGAAGTGGGCTTGAGGAAGATAACATAGCCATAGGAGTAGTAGCGAGCGGCCATAGTCGCCATAGAGTAGAGGTAGCTGTTAGTGTGTGTGTGTGTGTGTGAGACAGAGTGAGTGTGCGTGGAGTATTCAGGGTGATCCAGAGTTGAGTGTGAATAGTGGTGTAGAACGCAGTGACGAGAGTTGTGACGAACAGGCACTGTTGCGCCATAGCCTGTTGAAGCGAGTTTGCATCCAAACTGTGTTATCGGTTGCCACATCTCTGAGCTGGGTGTGGGCGCTGTGCGCCAGTGGGAATCGCCATCTGTTTGCATGTATGCAAAGTGGAAGTGAAAGCAAGTCTGATTGCATTGGTATCGGAGCTGGTACCCGCTACTTCACGCGCCATCGCCGTTGTCCATAACTGCGCCATAGCCGAAGCTGTGCCATTGAAGGAGGAAGTTTGCCATAGCTGCGGCATCGAGGAGAAGTGCCGCGTACCTGCAAAGAAGACAACGACGAGAGAGAGAGAGAGAGAGAGAGAGAGAGAGAGAGAGAGAGAGAGAGAGAGAGAGAGAGAGAGAGNGAGAGAGAGAGAGAGAGAGAGAGAGAGAGAGAGAGAGAGAGAGAGAGAGAGAGAGAGAGAGAGAGAGAGAGAGAGAGAGAGATTGTTGTGTGGTCCAAGGAAGAAGAAGGCGGCCATAGCCGCGGAGCTCGGGCACGGAGGTAGAAGAAAGAATACGAGTGAAAGAGGAGGGAAAGACGAAGGAGAAGCCATAGCCGAGGAAGGAGAAGGGAGAGACGAAGAAGGGAAAGGAACTCATAGCCGGGGTGAAAGGAGAAAGCAGCGAGGAAGAAGAAAGGAGGGGGAAAAGAGAAGCAAGGGTTGGTAAGAGAGAAAGTGTCGGCAGCCATAGCCAAATTGACCGTCGACCAAAGGGTTGACCAGAGTGACTTGGGCGTTGACCAAGAAGTTGAGCAAGGTTGATTTGGGCGTTGATTGAGGGGTTGACCGACGTTGACCAGTGCTGTTGATCACGAATTTGACCAAGCTGGAGTTGGTATAAACTCGCCAAGCCCTTAGCCTATTCCCTTGATCTATGGATGTGCACTCACCCCATGGTGCTCGCTGAGTCTGTCTGTCTCTTCTTTTTGCATCGAGTCTCTTCTGTCCAGGTAATAGGAACTCCGTGTATGAAGGATAGGGCCTTGTTGACCAAACCCACACAGGCTGAGTAGGGCTAAAGGCTGTGTCTGACGACTCGACTGTCCCGGAGGACACGAACCCTCCCAAGGACCGGTACTGACCGGCGGGATGCTCAGTGTGGCACGGTAGGCCCAAAATCCGAGTTGTGGGCTGCACAACGGGGCGTCTAAGTCTTGAGAGGACTTGCTGATCGCTTCGTCCTGTTTGCGACATTGAAGAATTCCTGAGGAGTTACGGGGGATCTCCTTAAATGCCTCCTGATCAGCAGGAAGTCCTGTAGTGACGGCTTAGAAGTAGGTGGGATTGACCGCAGGTGCTGGACATTTGGGTCTGGATTGTAAAGGACAGTGGTGGCGAAAGCTTCCATCGACCGTGGTAACCTGGCTGGATCGAAGGGTAAGGCTTTGTGGTCCTTAGAGAGTCAGTAGGTAAGTCAGCTAGGGGATGGAAGTCCGATAGCCCACTCCTGTCCAAAAAAGAAGTCTTCAAACAACAGCAAGTCCTACCCCCCCGCCCCCATAGTCTGTTATTGGTGGATCTTCAGTGGTTTAGGGGCAAAGTGAGTGAGGGGTACATAATCTACATAGTCATTAAGCTGCAGAAAATCAATTTGCTGTATCTGCAGGGGGGATGGGAGCTAGGTCGTCATGCATTTCGGCCCCCCTAGTAAGGCTGAAGAGGCCCCTTCTTCCCCCCTCTCTGGTTACTCATATTCTTGCGCAGTTAATCCCCTGTTCTCAGGGCAATCAATACTGGCAGAATGATGAGGAAATCTTCAGAAGGAAATCAATGGCTTTGCTAAGGGACGCTGGACCCGTTTTCCAGCAGGTGTTGCTCCCCACTAATAGATGGAGCCTCCCTGGGGGAGATAGAGGCGTTTGCTCATACCAGCGCCCCTAGCTCCCAAACGGGCAGTTTTTTCAAAAAAAAAAAAAAAAAAAAAAAGTCAGCTAGGGGATGGAAGTCTAACTGGTGAGGAGTGAAGCTGACACTCGGTTGTGCATCTTTCACCATGGTTGAGACGCGCAGCGGTAAGATCACCGCCCCGTATACTAAAGAGCAAGAAGAGAAAGCCGCCGCCCTCCTGAGAGAGAAGAAGGAGAAGATGGAGAAGAGAGAACTGATTAAGCAAGCGAACATGCTAGCCTTAATGGAGGAGCAAAAGGCCAAGCAGAAACAAATGGAGGAGGAGCTTCAAAAATGGAAAAAGGAGCAGGAGGAGAAATTGGCAGCAATATAGTCAGAAACAAAAGAAGAAGAGGAGGAGATACCACTGGTCAGGAGAGGAAGGACAAAAGAGAGAGGGGAATCCAGTGGGGCGTGAGAGGCCGAAGCCAAGATGGAGGCAGAGGCTAAGATGGAGAGAATGGTGAACGAATGGGTAGCTAACTTGGCCCTGGGGGAGGAGGATGAAGCATTGTTGTTTGTCCCTCAGGTAGAGTGGGAACAATTTGCTAGGGAATTGGAGGGTGAAGAAAATCCCATGAAGCGGCAGGCGATGGAGGAGGAGAAAAAGTTAGAGTGGAAACTTCGCCTTGCCCGCGAGAGGAAGAGGAGATTGGAGGCGGCCGAGAAAATGGAAAGGGATTTGAGGGCCTCTGAAGTAGAACATGGGAGGTTGGCAACGCAAGTTGATCTCCAAAAGAAGGTGGAGATCTTATCACAGAGCGTGGGGCCATGACATCACGCTGCAATCCATGCGCACTGGTTTTAAGGATTTTGCAAAGGATATGATGATGCACGTAGGCACCGAATTGCGCCGGATTATGGAGGGCACTCAGAAGTTTTGCGTGGGCGTCATTGAAGGCGCCAAGATAGTGGGCCCTAGAGAGGAAGAGGCCCGACCACGTAGAGAGCCCGTTAAAATGACGTTCCATGATTCCTACAACGGGAAGAAGGAGGACAACTTCGATAATTGGGATGCAAACGTGAACTCTTATGTTCACCTCCAGAAGATAGCTCATAAGGAACATGTCCTCATTGCCTTCCATGCCCTTAAAGACGAAGCAGCTAGCTTCGCCAGATCGCTTTGTCGTGCTGCCAAGTGCGAGAACGATATGGTCGCGTATTCTCTAATCACCCCCCTGAGTGATTTCTTTAAGCTACTACGTGAGAGATTCGCAGATGTCACGCGAAGTGTTAGAGCTTCCGACAAACTGAAGACTCCTTCATTCTCGCCAATGGAGGAGTGCCAGGGCACTCGAGGGTGTCATGGATGAGTTGGTGGCGGTCCGTGACCATAGGGTCACTGAGACCCAGCTGGTGCAACTGTTTTATCGCGCCATGCGCGAACCGTTGCGCGGGCATTTCTTTGAGATGAGTAGAGAGTCGACCATGACCTATGATAGGGAGGTGGTAGCATTTGAAGCGCGGTCCATGCCAATTTCCACTTTTTGGCATAAGGACCTTGATAAGGGCAAGAAGTGGAAAGGCCGCACCATCTCGGGTCATGTGAAGGGCAAGGATCACCTGATCCTTACGCTAGATGAGGGCGGCATGGAAGAGGTCCCATATGATCAGATAGAGTGGGGCCTGGAGGGAAGCCACAAGGAAGAGGAGGAGGTTGAGGCCAAGGGGGCCAGGCTTTCGGTGGTCGAGGACAGGGCGATCAGGGGGTTGGCGGCAGAGGAAACCGCCAAGCGGGAGGTAGGGGTCAAGGTCCCTCGCAAAACCGCTCTCGTTTTAATCGGTTACCTCCCAGGAGGGGTGGATGGCACCCTGGCTGGCCGCAAGGCAAGCCCTGGGAAGATTTGGGTCTCGAACAGTCAGTGTGGCAGAAAAGAGTAGACCAGGATCAGTGCATTTATTGCGGTGACCCTGGGCATATTATTAGATATTGCCCTAAGTATAGAGAGGCCCGTTATGCTGCACAGGGAGCAAAAGGCAACCGTCGGTATGGGTCGCAATTGCCCTTACCTCTAGGCCATGTGGAGAAGAGTGCGCGCACCACATAGAAACTCCCAAGCCACATGCATCTATGGCAGAGGTTGTTGGCCAATGCCTAGATGAAGAAGGATGTGAAAGGACAACTAGTCTTAGTAGATGTAGAGATTTTTAGAGTCAGAGTAGGGGCCCTTATAGAAAGTGGGGCGACCTGCAGCTATATCAGCAGGAAAGCACTGCAGAAGTTGAAGCTGAATCTTAAAGTCCAAAAGTTAGAGGACCCTATAGTCAGTATCCTCGCAGACAATCGCACCATGCGAGTCGAGGATTACGTAGAGGAAGTCCAAGCGTACTTTCGCCTAAAGAAAGATGGGAAGGTGGAGAAAGTTCTCCATTCCCTGACTCTCCTCGTAGAAGACAGTCTTCCTTTTGACATAGTTTTAGGAATGGACTGGGGAGAGGCGGCAGGGGCCACGCTCCATTTGAGAGAGCACGAATGTAGGCTCCCTAGCCCATCAGGCGAAGTCAAGACGGCTCGTATGTTTCACATGTCAGGAGTAGACAACTCTCTGGCACATTGCTGCCTCAGTGCTCCCGCATTCACGCAATTGGTGAAGAAGGAGCAATTAGAAGAGCAAGTTTTTGAGGCCTATGTCAGGCCTGTCACTGAGCCTAAGGAGGAGAAACCCATAGATCCTGCTATTGCCAAGCTGCTGGAAGAGTATACAGACTTAGCCAAGCCGCCTATAGGAGTAGTGTCGCGGCCCATCCAACATCGCATTGAGATAGAGCCTGGCAGTAGGACTCCTAAGGGAACTGTGTACAGAATGTCCCCAAGGGAGTTAGAGGAGCTACGTAAGCAGTTAGACGAGCTCCTTGAGAAGGGTTGGATTAGGCCCAATTCGTCCTCATTTGGAGCACCTGTTCTCTCTCCCCAAGAAAGAGGGAGAGCTTAGAATGTGTATAGACTATAGGGGTCTGAATGCTATTACAGTGAAGAATGTAGAACCACTGCCCCGTATAGACGATTTGTTAGACCGGGTGCAGGGCTGCAAGTATTTTTCGAAGATAGATTTAAAGTCCGATTATCATCAGATAGAGGTTCATCCTGATGATCAGTACAAGACAACATTCCGGACTAAATATGGGCACTATGAGTTTATAGTTATGCCCTTTGGACTAACCAATGCGCCAACAACTTTCGAGCGCTGCATGAACGACTTGTTTAGGTTGTGGTTATATAGATTTGTAGTGGTGTATCTAGATGATATCTTAGTCTTTAGCAAGACCTTCTAGGAGCATGAGGGCCATTTGAGGCAGGTCTTGGAGAAGCTGAAAGAAGCTAACTTCAAGATCAATGCAAAGAAGTGTGAATGGGCTAAGACCCAAGTTCTGTACTTAGGCCACATCCTAGACGGAGACGGCGTTAGACCTGAAGATAGCAAAATTGCAGCAATTAGAGATTGGCCAACGCCCCACACACTGACAGAGTTGCGGTCGTTCTTAGGCCTAGCTAACTACTATAGGAAGTTCGTCAGGAAATTCTCCACCATCGCTGCACCCCTTCGCAGGTTGCTAAAGAAGAAAGCAATCTGGAAGTGGGACAAGGACTATTCGCCAGCCCTAAAGAAGCTAAAGCGAGCATTGATAGAGTATCCAGTCCTTAAGGTAGCCGATTTGTCCCTGTCTTTCGTTGTTACCACTGGCGCAAGTCAGTATGGCATAGGTGTTGTTCTACAGCAAGACGATGGCAATGGATATAGGCCCGTAGAGTTCATGTCTGCCAGAATGCCTTCAGAAAAGGTGGCGACATCAACCTATGAGAGAAAACTCTACGCTCTTAGGCAAGCACTAGAGCACTGGGAACATTACTTGCTTGGGAGGCACTTCAAAGTCTACTAAGACCACGAGACACTGAGGTGGCTGAAGACTCAGGCCAAGATGACACCTAGCTTGCTAGGTGGGCCGCAGAGTTAGACCAGTATGACTTTGAACTAAAGTCAGTTAAAGGGAAGTACAATGTAGTAGCGGACGCTCTGAGTAGAAGAGCTGATTACTTTGGGGCAATAGTTCACTATCTGGATATAGGGAGAGACCTGCAACAAAAAGTTAGTGAAGCCTATGCACAGGACCCTATCTATAGTGATCTCCTCAAGAGAGGGAGGGAGGCCCCAGAGTCTAAGCCAAACTATCGCATTACTGATGGCTTATTATTCGAGAAGACTAATGTAGTTGACTGCCTGTGCGTTCCCAACAGTGAAGAGATCCGTAGTTTGATCCTAGGGGAATGCCATGATACAGAGGGACACTTTGGTTGGCAAAAGACACTAGTCAACCTCATGTGCGCGTACATTTGGCCTGGTATGAAAGCTGACTGCATAGAGTACGTCCGCAGTTGTAAAGTCTGTCAACGAAACAAGGTTACGACGCGATCCCCTCTTGGTCTTTTCAGACCCTTGCTTATTCCTGATAGACCTGGAGATTCTGTGTCCATTGACTTTATGGATACCCAGGTCAAGAGTAGGCATGGAAAAAGTCAAGTCATGGTCATAGTAGATAGATTTAGCAAGTATGCAGCTTTTGTTCCTTTGCCTGCAGAGGCACGCACGAACTTAGTAGTTCAAAAGTTTTTTGACCATTGGGTCAGTGAGCATGGTATACCGCTTTCGCTAGTTAGTGACAGGGATACCCGATTCACTAGTCAGAACTGGCAGGAGCTGATGGAAGTTTATGGCTCAAAGTTGCTGATGTCATCTGGTTGTCATCCTGAGACTAACGGCCAGACTGAACAGATGAACAAGCTCCTGCAACAAGTCCTTAGAATGTACATTCGGCCTGATCAAGTCAACTGGGATGAGATGCTCCCAAAGGTGGTCAGTGCCTATAATAATAGCGTGCACTTATCTACGTGTCGCACTCCCAACGAGTTGCACAAGTCCTTCAGACCACGCAGACCATTTGAAGGACTTAACTGGCATCAGTTTTAGAGGCTACCACCCGGTACACGAGAGTTTGCGACACAACGCGAGAAAGAGATAACTACCGTTGTTGATAACCTCAGGAAAGCCCAACACAGAATGATAGAGCAAGCTAACAAGCACCATCGCCCCTCACAGTTTCAAGTAGGCGACTTAGTCTGCGTCAAGTCAAAAGAGTTTGCCCCTGAGGAAAACATCTCACAAAAGTCGTTCCGTGCATATAGAGGACCGTGGCCAGTCCTAGAAGTCGAGGGCGGAGAAGATGGGCCGTCCTATACTATTGAGATCCCAACACACCTCCACCCCTACCCAGTGTTCCATGCATCCAAGTTGTTGCCTTGCGTCACAAGCCAACAGTCCCCATCACGCAGATCTATGATTCCTCCAGATATGGATGGAAGATATGAGATTGAAGGGATAGTAGGTGAGGATGTCTTCAAGACAGGAGGTAGAGGTTGTCCCCAGAAACAGTACAAAGTCAGATTTGCCTATCAAGAGCCAGAAGACGACCGCTGGTTCACGCGAACAAAAGTTCTAGAGACCACTCTCGATATAGTCCGAGCTTACGGAAGAGATAAGAAGGGTAAAGGTCCTGCCTTAGACTGAAGTATTCTCGGAGGACCTCGAATTTAAGCCGGCGGGAGTGAAACGGTTTTCACTTGTCTGCATTCACAGATGCGGGCCCCAAAACTCAATCCCCAGACCTCACTTTGCCCATGTATAGTATCGAGTCGATACCCAAGTGTTTGAACCCGTGATTTGTGTTTTGGCAGTATTTGTTGTCTGTCGTAGGTCTGTGTAGTGGTAGGGGTTCAATCTGTAGGTCCGTGGATTAGGAGTCACAACTTTGTAGGGGTCGTAGCTGTAGGTATTCTGAAAGGTCAAGGTCGTAGCTGCTACAGTACCCGAAAGGCCAAGTCCACAGCCTTCCGGAAGGTCCGGAAGTGGCCTTTCGAAGTGTCTCACGTTTAGTCAGAGGCAAGTGGGCAAGTGGTGAGCCTTTAGTCAGAGGCAAGTGGGCAAGTGGTGAGCCAACTGCGTTACGTCRGCAGTGCGACTGCATCGAGTTGGCAGTGCAATCCCATGCAGTCAGCGGCACCGGTCCCAGTCAGTCAGAGTCCAGTCAAGCAAGTACCATGTGGGACCGTGTGCAACAAGGGCCTGGGAAAGGGGCATACCAACGAGTTACAAAAGTATAAATCAAGAGGCAGCGCCCAACCATGCATTCATTCGCTGCATTAGCCGTGCGGAAGCGTTGCTATAGCGCCTTGTGCGAGGTGGTCTGCAGGTGGCCCGAAGTCGAAGTGGGATTGAGGAAGATATCATAGCCATAGGAGTAGTAGCGAGCGGCCATAGCCGCCATATAGTAGGTTTAGTTGTTAGTGTGTGTGTGTGTGTGTGAGACAGAGTGAGTGTGCCTGGAGTATTCAGGGTGGTGGTCTGCAGGTGGCTCGAAGTCGAAGTGGGCTTGAGGAAGATAGCATAGCCATAGGAGTAGTAGCGAGCGGCCATAGCCGCCATAGAGTAGAGGTAGTTGTTAGTGTGTGTGTGTGTGTGTGAGACAGAGTGAGTGTGTCTGGAGTATTCAGGGTGATCCAGAGTTTAGTGTGAACAGTGGTGTGGAATGCAGTGACGAGAGTTGTGACGAACAGGCGCTGTTGCGCCATAGCCTGTTGAAGCGAGTTTGCATCCAAACTGTGTTCTTCGTTGCCACATCTCTGAGCTGGGTGTGGGCGATGTGCGCCAGTGGGAATCGCCATCTGTTTGCATGTATGCAAAGTGGAAGTGAAAGCAAGTCTGATTGCATCGAATATAGAGAATCTCGAAATATCGAAGTTACAAAATCTCGAAATGTTGAAGTTATAGAATCTCGAAATGTTGCTCGTGTCAGATCTCCAAATAGTTCTCCCAACGTCCTACTCTGGAATAGTCTCAGTCTTGTCACCAATATTCCACCATCGATGTCTTTCCCATAGTAACCGAGAAGATAGAAGGTTAGGAGAAGATGAAGATGAAGGAGAAGAAGAAGAAGAACCGAGAGGGGGGCAGAGGATAAGGTGGAGATGGAGAGGTGGGGTGGAGGAAGATCCTCCTGCCCTGATCCAGTGCCCAGGCACCAACCTGCGGATGCAAGGTGCCGCCTTGGAGCTGCTGAAGACTCACCCTCGCCGTTGGAGCTCTGGCGCTCACAGGTAGGTGACATGTAACGTCTCCTTATCGCTCTCGCCTCCTGCAGCTAGCCCCGTGCCTAGCGCTCTGCCTGGAGTTGCTCTAATCCCAAAATAGTGCAGTGCTGCTCCTCAATGCCGCGACCTGAAAGTCTGTCCCGAACAGACCGCCAAGTACCGGCGGTGGCCTGTCTGGCCTGGCTGCTGAGGAAGCCGCGCCGTGATCTGAACCGTCAAAACCTATTTGCGGTTCAGACCGGACCTGCGGGGAAGTAGCAGCCTCAAACGTCGGCCGCTAGGCGCAAACGAAACACGTTTGAGCCGGTTTCCCGCTCGGGGCCTGCAGTAGCAGACCCGGGTCTAAAACCGGTTGCTGGGGCCTATCGTCGGCCTTTCTGAAGGTCCGGCCTTCTACCCAGGTCGGACTGGCCAAGCCTGGCCACGGTCTGGGATAGCCGTCGGACCTAACCGGGCCCGTGTGGAATCCAGGTATGTAACACACTCCCCCCCTCAAAAGATCGAGCTACCTGCGAGGGCGAAGTTGTCTGTCCGAAACCAGGGTGGGTCGGGAGGGACAAACTTTGCTCGGGAGATCCAACGAGTGTCATCGACATCATGGTGTGTAAACCGCCAACTTCGATGCATGAAAGACCGGGTGCACGGTGAGGTGTGGTGGGATGTTGATCACAAAGGAAGGGCCCGCAGGGTTGTCGCTGGCTGCAGAAATTACCTTCCATGGTCCGAACCATTTGGGGAGGAGTTTGCGAGAGAGATCGTGCTCAAGCGCAGATTCCTCAGTGAGGACCCAAACAAGGTCATCCTTACGGAAAGGACATGGGAGACTACGTCGGTTAGCTTCTTGTTGCATGCGGACCTGAACCTTTTGCATGTTTGTTGGGGCTTTGATCAGCACGTCCTTGTACTTCCGAATGGAAGCGGGAGAGCACGCTGTCGGGCGGCTCCAGCCTTACGCCGCCCTTTACTTCCTTGAAGATAACTCTTGAGGAGAGCTGGATTTAGTCGCTTTACCTAGCGGGATTGCATACGACATCAAAAAGATACAGTATCAGATTCACGCAACAAGTGCCGAGGCCGAGACGTCGAGAAGAAGCGGGCCCTTGATTCAGAGTGAGCGTTCCTTTTTGCGCACCATTGAGGCTTATCGATGACAAGACACAAAGAATGACTACTACAAAGGAAGTGTTGGAGGCTCCAGATGAAGGATGAGAACGAGAGGGCCGGCCGGACTCACTCTAGGAGTCGGACAATGGACGCAACAATTTAGGGCGCCAGACCTTGAGACGAGCCGTCGGCTGGGTTAAGCTGCGGCGACACCGAAGTTCATCACGAGGCCAGTACTAAAGAAAAACGTCATGAAGGCGTGTTCAAAGTCGCCGCATTTGAGTTGTACGAGAGACCTAAAAAGGGCCGCGGGGCTAACGCCAACAAAAAGAGCCTCGGGCCACAAATTTATTAATTTCGGAGTTCGGGCCCTGCAAATTTCTATGAGGCGGGTACCTTTCGTGTGGGGACCACGGGAGGACAAACCCGGACCTAGGATCGGAAGGAGGCCCGGTACCAGGGCGCTGCGAAAGGCCCGGTACCCAACAAAAAGGCTCCCTTCGTTGAAAACCCTTCGGGGGCCTAAATAGGCCCGGGCGCAGGTTCGAGGAAGCCACAGTATCGGGGGGCTGCAATTTGGCGGCAACGCTGCAGCATACGAGGGCTGGGGCACACTTCGGAAAGGGCCCGACAAAGTATAAAAACCGAACCGGGCCCAGGATCGGGACACTTCCGACATGCGCACTTACAGGCGCACTACGGATGCTCGGGACTTCCCACATACGCACGTATAGGCGTACTACGGGAGCTCGGGAGTGGGAGGAAGGCCGACACTTTTCGAGAGGCGCCCGCGTCGAGGGGGGACTTGGCGCACAAAGGGACACAATCAAGAGAGGGACCGAGTAGGGGCGCGGCATACGCAAGCCAATCCACGACGCACGTGCGTACCACACTCGTGCACAGGCTGATTGCCACGCCCACGGGCGCGCACCAGCGCGTTAGCCCCGCGCACAACTTGGTTGCCCGCGCACCAGGGCGCGCAAGTGAGGAGCTTCTCGCGTACCAACACATAGACCAAATGAACATCGTCCACATTGGGGCGCGGATCAGGCGGGGAAGAGCCGCGCGATCATTGAGACCATCATCGTCATTACCATCGTCGGGGAGCGTGCGTGCGCAACTGCGTGCTAATCAAGGGAGAGGTTGCGCAGTCACGCGCTGATCAGATAGAGGATCGCGCGAAGCCGCATGATCATCGAGAGCATCATCGTCATTACCATCGTAGGGGAGTGCGTGCAATCGCGCGCTGATCAAGGGAGACGGTGCGCAGCCGCGAGCTGATCAGATAGAATATAGCGCGCAGCTGCGCGATCATTGAGGTCATTTCCATCCTTATCGTCGTCGGGAAAAACGCGCACAATCGCCCGCTGATCAAGAAAAAAAAGAAAGGGGAGGCAGCCGCGCGCAAATCAGGCAGAAGGTCGTGCGCTGCTGCCCGATCATCAAGGTCACCGACATGATCATCATCATCGGCATCCCGACGACGCACCTGCGCCCTTAACCACACAGTCGAGATCTGGCAGCGCCCTGCCGTGCACACACGCACGGGGGATAACGACGCGCACGGTCGCACGCGCAACGCGTGCGAACGTGCACGGTTGGAATTACAAAAAAGCAGATACGCGCCGACACGTGCACCCGTGAACGATCAGGCACACCGCCTCGCGCACGGGCACGCCGTCGAGCGTTGTCAAAACGATCGGGTGCGCGGCTGTGGGCGAATCGGGACTTTGGGGGCGGGGCTCCGAACGCGAACCAGGGTTCTGATTGGGACCTCAAGCTGGTACGGGGCTTCGGGACGCAGTTGGAACTTCAAACGAAATTGGACTTCGGGACGCAGTTGGAACTTTAAATGGAACGGGAGTTCGGGACACAGTTGGAACGAGACTTTGGGGCGCGGTTGAGATCTGAGAAGAGGTGAGCCAAATACTTTGGACGGGATTGAAATCTGGACGAGACCAAAAAGTTGGTCAAGATTGGGACTTTCGGACCAAGATGGCACATTGGAGGCCAGACCGGGACTTGAGACACGTCGAGATAATTTGAAGTGGGCAGGAACTTCAAGCCGGAGAGGGACCTTGGGCCTAGACACGGACGGTGGGCACAGATCAGGACCTGTGGCGCAAGAAAGGAAATTAGGGAGACTGTGGGCACAAATAAGGACCTGTGGGGCAAGAAAGGAAATTAGCGGGACTGTGGGCACAGATAAGGACCTGTGGGGCAAGAAAGGAAATTAGGGGCGGGGACCGGGGCCGCAGGACCGAGGGATGGGCAGATCGGAACTTTGGGATCAGACCAGGGCTAACAAAATCAGATCCGGGATATTAAGTCAAGGCTGGGACTATCAGACCCAGGCAGGGACCATCAAATTCGACCTGAGGCATCAGATTGAGCCTGAGACCGTTAGACTAGGCCGGAGCTATCAGAATCAGGTCGAGATATCAGGCCATGAGCCGGGCCCCTGGCTCCATGATAGGACCTTTGAGCACGGATTGACGCGGCCCTGACCCTTGAGACAAGGGCCGGGACTTTATAGGCCGGCGACATCAGAATCAGGAAGGGACACCAGCCTAAGGCCGAGGCTATCAGACTCGGAGCGACACATCAGACTAAGGCAAAGAGACTCAACGGTCGGATAGGGAACTGCGACATCGGATTGGTGTTTTCTCGAGTTCTGGCCGAGGTATCTCAGATCAGGAGATAGACCATCAGGGACCTTATCACCGTCGCGCGAGCGGGCTCATGGTGAAACTCGATCTGGAGTTGTGGCCCCAGTGGGCCCGAGAGTCTGACTCAGATACAGAAAGCTCCAGCGCAGTCCCCTGGGATCACGGAGCACGTTACTGGCGATATCCCATTGGGCGGAGGATCCGTCCTAGGCTGTTAGTAAGATCAGTCGGGACTCAAACTGATTTTCTTGTTTTGGACGCGGGATCTATTTATGGGATTGGGACTAGCGCAGTGGACCCTATTATTTTAGACTAAATGGAAACACATTTTGTTTCTTCCTAAACCCGGTTCGTGAACCTCTCACTGTTACGTCGTCAATCGGATACAATGCTAGTTGTGTGGGTCTGGACGAACTAAGTTTCTTGCAGGTTCCAGGAACCCTGACCGATCCTCCCGTGGGTGACAGACGCGACTCGAGGTACAGAGTTCGGTTGGCGTGCCGGCAGATAACTTCTACCGGTCGACAGTGGCGTCGTTGCCGGGGAAGGCTGCCTCTCAGGACTGCGGTCCGTTTGTAACTGCAGAGGCGCGGGAGGAGTAGGAGACAAGGTTTAACTCCGGATATTTTTTTTGGTGTGTGCAGATGCAGAGTGAGCGTGAGTGAGCGGATGACGGTTGACCGATCTGTGATCGACGTTCCGGAGTGAGACATGGATTGTTGCATACTCGTGATTTCATTGATTCTTGCATTTTCATGATTCCTTGCCTTCCCTCCCCGCATGTTTTTCGTGTGATTGAGGGAGATTGTTCTGATCTTTCCCTACCCTTTGGTCAGTCCATCCTGATCCGACTCTCAGAGAGATAATTGTAAGCAAGGGACGAATAGAAGGGATTGAAGGGGAGGGGAGCCCCGGATCTGCAAGGAGCAGGTTGGGACTAGATAGGCTAGACGATCATGATGGATAGCTGGGGGGTTGGAACCACAACACGAGTCGGTGAGAGACCATGCCTGAGGTGGGCTGAGTGGAGGCATGGATAGGAGAGTGAGGATGCACGAGTGAGACAACGCCCCTTTGCTCGTGTGTGACTTCGGTCCACCTTAGGGCATATGAGTTGGCCGACTCGTGTCCAGGTCACGGCGGAGGTGGTAGGCCAGCGATGATGGTACGCTGATCAATCCTCCTTCTCGACATGAGGGTAGGGAGAGATATGCCAAAGGGCGATTGTTTCCTAGGTCTGTTGACATCTTGAGGGGTTATAGGAGCAACCGGCGGGGGCCTATCGTGAGGGTCTGTGAACTCATCAGTCCGAGAGTGGACACAAGGAAAGAAGCATTGAGAGAACTGTTGACTGTTGGTTAGGAATGGTATTTATTGAGTCAGACACCCAAATCCATCTTAGACGCGAGTGGGGACCGTTCAACGTCATGAGCCTGCCATTGGAAGGGAGAAGTAAGTATAGATCCACCAGAGAACAAGGACTGATAGTAAGAGAAGGAGTTTTCCTGTGGGTGAGGATTGAGTGTCAGTCCAGACCCTATGTGAGAAGGGATAGAGAGAGTGAGCCGCTCATTGCAGAGGTGAACATTATAATATATTTATCATCCGACGAGTGGAGGTTTCTAGTGATAGACGATGTGAGGCAGTTCATATCTGGTTCCTGGCACCAAAAAAAAAAGAAAAAAAAAGAAAAAAAAAAAAAGAAAAGAAAGAGGCATTGTCGGACACTCTTTTGTCTGATATCACTTAGCCGTAGGTACGGTCCGCAGCCGTTTAGTGAGTTTTCAGTAGGGGCGGATACTATCGGTCGGTATAGGGTCCGATACACGTACGACTAAGAGCTTCCCCGAGCCACGGTAGTTAGAGCTACGACTGGCCCTAAGTTCCTGACCGGTTTCATGTTTGGGAGTGCTGGTAGTCATTTGAGGTTGGTAGGTACGCTTAGGAGAGTTATCCAGTTTATGCCTTCTGTAGCAGAATTCTCGGGGCTGGCCACTTACTGTCTGGATAGAGTGGTCCCTACTCGCAAAGAATTAAGGCGGGTCTTTTTTCGAATTAGAGCCGAGTTACGACAAGGGGCGACCACAGGTGAGATTGACAGGGCCAGGATATTGGACGCAGAGCCGGTAGAGGACTAGATGCCTCAGCACGGTGAAGAGTACCCTGTTGAGTTCTGCCAATTCCGGTACAAGGAGCTTGAATTCATTAACGAAGTTTGGGTGGAATTTACCTTACCTGGGAGGGCGATCCGGATACCTAACAGGGCGAAGGTGGACAAGACTTGGAGGTCTATCCTGTTAAGACCGGGGGTTTGGCTGTTGGTCGTAGCATCAGTAGGATTCGACCGGGATAGGAGGGGAAGAATAACAGTGGAGTCGTTGGCATTAGTGGTAAAATGCTTCCTCTACTACCAAACCTCCGTATTAGCTGATATAATTCTCAAGGCGATTGAGCAAGGCCATAGGGACCCGGACCCAGGAACAGTGCCACGTCTCGACTTTTATACCTGGCAGGATGAGGTAACGGTCCGAGACATATTGGAGGAAGAGGTGGCCAAACTCTAGGAGAAGGAACTCCGTTGGGACAGGGCCCGGGAAGGGTTCTTGGCGCAATCCGAAGGGGCGTTGAGACTTCCTATTTCGATTTTCGTCTTAGAGGCCTTCCTTGGGGGTTTGGATCGTCTAATTCAGGTCTATTGGGCATTCCTGCAGATCCAGAGCCTCTTGAGGAATAGTGACGAGCACCACTCATATTACGCCTTGTGGAAGACGGGACCTAGATTCGGCGACACGGGGTTAGAGCTAGTGAAACTGATTAGAGCGGCTTCGCCTAGGAGTTCGTGGGAAGCCCCTAGAGAGGATCAGCCGGTCAAGATTTTGATCAGCTTCAATAAGGCCATCCGAGAGCCACCCCTATACGTGACGGGACTAACGAAGTTATTTGGAAGTTCGGATGTTGACGGCATCGATGGAGTAAGGCCACTCATAGATCCATATGAGTTGTATTTTCACTATCGTACCCTAGAGCCAGAAGACGAGGAGGAGGAATACGGGAAGGAAGATTGGGCCCAAGAAGAGTGGGAAGAACTGCAATAGGGACCTGAGGAGTGGGAAGACATACGGGATTTTCCCGAGGAAAGGGTAGGGTATTTCAGGAATGCGATTGAGATCGAAATATGTGCTAAAGAGCAGTGGCCAAGATTAGGGGTCAAGATGAGCTCAAAGGCTAGAAATGACGGAACTCTTAGCGAGTAAACTCTCATGGGAAGGAGTAAACTGGGGGTTGTCGTCGTATAGTGATCCAGCCATTGAAGCCTTTATGGAGGACTGGACTTTCTTGACTTTGGGCGAGCCTTTTCCGTACGTAATTAAGCACTATACCGCGATCGTGAATGTGGAGTTAAAGGAACAAGTTTATATATTGGTGGCTAGGTTTGTTGAAACTGACGAGTACGATATAGGGTTTTACAATCGGAACGGGAGAAGAGTGACGGGTGCATTGTGGGTGTGTCGAAATTGGGCAGAGACGATAGCATACGCCTACAAGAGAAAGTTGGAAAAGGAAGGAAAAAGAGTTATCTTGGGAATAAAGGCAAGGGAATACAGCGTTGCCCTCAGCCCGCCTATTCCCGACAGTTACGTCGATGGGAGTAACTGGGGGCCTATGATAAATATGGTACTCAGGGCGCGATGCTGGGGAAGGTGAGTGATGAGTAAAGGAAGATGGATTTCAAGTGAAGAGTTGGAAGCGAGGAGGGCGAGGTTCCTTCCAGGGAATAGGCCACCCAGGGAAAAATCTGAGGCCGTCTGTGTGTCGATCGCTGCTACACGCGTGCCCCATTGTTGGCCAGCTGCTGATGAACCGATTGGTGCCGCTGCTGGTGCACTGGCCTGCGCTTCAACTGTACTCAGGCGTACGGTAAGTGAGTCGTTGACTTGCTGTTGCTGTGTCTCGACAGAATTGATCGCCGTTGCGAGTGTCTGGCAGTCCTTTGCGGCAGCTTTGAGAATCTGCTGCTGCTGGTATGCTGCTTGAGTGTGCCGCCGCTGCCAGTTCACAGTGTGTAACAAGTGTCTGAGTAGGTAAGCCAACTCTGTTTTCTCCTGCTCCGCCGCTGTCGGCACTGGTCGTGCGGCTGATGGCATGAAAGTCCACGTCGTGAGGAGTTTGCTGAAACGCTGCTCCTCATTTTGCAGGATCTGTGTGCTTGCCGCACGTTGTTGTTGTTGCGCTGCTTCGGCGGCTTCTCGCTGTAGCTGTGCCTGGACAGCTGCCTCGTTGGCCAAACGTTGTGCCTCTGCGGCAGCCTCATCGGCCAGCCTCTGTTGCTCAGCTGCTCTCTCTTCGGCCAGTCTCTGCTTTTCAGCGGACGGACGACGTTTGGGTCCACTTTGGCGTTCAACCGTGCGTACCTATGCTACAGCGAACGAGCAAACGCCCTCGGCTGCAGCAGCAATCCGCTCCTGTTCGGCAGCAGCCAGGTCCATGAAGGCCTGAACGCGCTGCAAGAACACGCCGGACGCCTCATCGGTGGCTTGGACCGGAAACGCTGGCAGGACCGTCTTTCGCCGCCTCCTTGGTACCGTCGGTGTCGGGATGCGTGCTGCCGCCTGCTGCTGTCTGCTGAGAAGAGCTGCTATCCGAGGACTGCGTCGAGGCAGTATCACCGGTCGCTGACCTGCTGACAAGACTTGCTGCAGGGAACTGCAGTGACTGTATCGGCAGTGTCCTTACGCCATCAGCGGGAGAGGAGAACAAGGGGTGGGAACAGGGGATAGGGAACAGACGAGGATGTAGCTCCCGAATCCCCAATGTGGACTGACACACTAATCAAATAGGAAAATTTCCTCCCCGGACAATATTTTTCGAAAAAGAATTAAAATTTATTAATTTAACAAGTGGACCCGCCGCAGAGACGCTGCGGCGAAGGGCAAGGAAAAACAAAATTTGCGAAAATAGGAAGGGAATTTTCCATGGTAACCGCGGACCCGGACACCGGACACTTCCGGACCGTCTTCCGGACCAGTGTCTGGACCGGTCCGGACTGTCCGGTGATCCGGACACCGGACAGTCCGGACCG
>BFEA01000006.1:5997943-6019164 GCA_003427395.1 Chara braunii | reverse complement strand
GGGGAAGGGGCGAGGGTATGGAGAGCTATTGGGGGAGCGGGTGGTAAAGATTCGGTGTAGTGGTTGATCTGTATTTTCCCCCTTTTTTTCCTGTTTTCTGAGTGCATTTGTGTGTCTGTGTGTGTGTGTGTGGTTGTGTGTGTGTGTGTGTGTGTGGGTGTGTGTGTGTGTGTGTGTGAGAGAGAGAGAGAGAGAGAGAGAGAGAGAGAGAGAGAGAGAGAGAGAGAGAGAGAGAGAGAGAGAGAGTTTCTCTCTATTCTCTGCTTCAAAGGGCTTGTGTTGTAAGAGGGCTGCTTTCGCTGCTCCCACTACTGCTGTCCCTGCCTCTGCTGCTGGGCTTCCTCCGCCTTCACAGATGCCTAACCCCTGACTGGCCAGCTCTCTTTTAAAGGTGCAGGAGTCTACTGAGCATCGCAGCATAGGCAGGCCTTGCATCCGGTTTCAATTGTTGTCCATTTCGTGGGCAACGACCATTTCACGTTCTACGGCATTTATAGGTCAATGGGTCACACTAAGGTTGCGTTATCCACTGAGAAGCCTCCCCATAACCAAGTTACTATGGTGTCACCTACAACAGGTATTGCACTAGCTGATCTCCCAATTGGACGGACCTTGAATTGCAATGTTAACTCACCTGGTTGCCCAATTTCACATGGTCTCCCATTTTGCTGCTACAGGGTCCTGTCCTCCCCGAAGAGAAGGGCTACCCTTGATCGAGCATTACCTTCTGGAGTGCCCAATGGCGCTCCAAATCTGGAGATGGTGGGATGCAGCATGACAAATGACTGACGGGACAATTATCTAACATACATAAAGCTTATCTTATTGGGGAGAAAAGAAGATTGATTACCTGAAGGACTGGGAGCGTTTCGGTGCAGTCTGTTGGGAATCACCAGAGTAACAGTGATAATGTCGATAAAGAAGTCAATATGTTCTTGTGAACATAAGGAATACAATTATGGATTCATCCAAGACAAACAGAAGATCGCTGACTCGATAAAAAGGCCAACATGTCCCAATCCTGGAAAGACGTGAAGGAAGACCTCAAACTACAAAAGACCAACAAGGCGAACAGGATGCTATAAGGTCTTTCTAAGCGATCTGGGAAAGCCCTCTGACAGCAGCATATGTGGAATCACAACAGACGGCTAGGGAGAGGAACACTGGCAGAGAAGCCCAGCGACGGGAGACAACTCTGAAGCTCGGCAGGGACCAGTGATAGGAGACAAATTCGAAGCAGTACAGGAAGCGTTCCCGGAACTGAGAGCAGATTTGCCTCGACCCCAGCGAAACCCAACTGCCTCTCCCAACTGGCTCTCCCCAACGGATCCCCTCCTCGGACCACACCAGTACCACTGTCCCCCCCTTCCCCCCACCGTCCCGCGGCCCACTTTTCCCCCGCCACCTTTCCCCATCCATACTCCTCCGCGAGTTCCACCTCCGCCGGACGGCCGATATCCCCTTTCCCTTCTGATCGTCGCTTATCCACGACAGTACGCCAAGCAGGGGACTCTCAAGCGCAAGAGGCAGAAGCTGGCACAATGACAGAAAGAGGAAGGGTTGAGGCGGTCTCCCTCCTCCAAGACTTGAGTGGTGGTGCAGCATAAGACCAAACTGATGCTGGCACAGTTACACAGCTATGCAGAGGAATAAAATGGCAAAAAAAAAGTTGTCTAATCACGCTGCCTGGAATGGAACAGGGGACCACCGGCCCTGAAGTGGAACCCACTGGCATCGAATTCAGAACTGCCGACCTGGTCAAACTGGGCATCAGCCTGGTCAAACTGGTCCACGACCCTGCAGAAACCATGCCATCAACTTTGTCAAACTGGGTCATCATCAACTGGCCCACCAGCCTGGTCAAACTAGCCAACCAGTGGAAGTGAAGACCACCACCTTCTTCCCGCGAACATAACACATATGCGTTGTATTCGAGGTTTCTGAAAAAAACGTGTTTTTGAAAGTTAGTACCTTTTCTTCAAATAGAAGGGCACTTTTGAATACAATGCATATGCGTTGTATTCGAATAAACAACATATGCGCTCTAATCGAATTTTGAGAAGAGAAACTGTTCTATTCGGATAGAACCCTCTGTTTTTTCCTTTTTTTTTTCCCTCGAGGTCAGCACCTTCTTTGTTTTCGCCATGGCTCCTTCAGGGGGGCCAGCGTGAAGCCAGGAGGGACGTGCAAAGCGCCGAGAAAGTGGCAGCGGGGCAGCGTGAAGCGTGAAGTGCCAAGCGCCAAGAAAGTGGCAGTGGGGCCAGCGGGAAGCCAGGAGGGACGTGCCTCACTCCGCCAGGCCTGGCTCCACTACTGGATGGAGAAGAGGGCGATGCATCTCTCCATGTCCAAGCGGAAGATTCATTCTCATTTTGGCGCGTTTGGTGAGGAGTAGCTTGGTCAAACTAACCCACCAGCCCTGCTCAAACCAGGTGACCAGCCTGCAAGTGGAGACCGCGACCAGGATCCAGCCTGGAAGTGGTGACCACCAGCCCATGACTACCCCCTGCATGCTACCTTATTCCCCCGAATATGGCGTACGGTCATTGTAGTTGTATTTGGCATATCTTTCAGTCTAAATACAGCTATCATGACCGTATGTTGTATTAGGGGGAAGAAGGTAGCCATGTGACAGAAGCCAGGCTCATCAGCAGTCTTGGAGCAGAAGGCTTGACATTTTTTTCTGGATGGTCCTCCTCGTCAACCTGTGAGGACTCCCCTGCTGCTGGGACCTCACAGGGGCCTTGTTGAGGTATTTGTCTTTTTTTTTTTTTTTTTTTTTTTTCAATAAACCGCTCACAACAACGGATAGGAGTGATGATAAGAGCATGCACTCCTACCTGTCGTGCAAGGGACTCCATTCTATTGGTGGGGAGCTTCACCTGCTGGAAACCGTGTCCACCGTCCCTTAGAACAAAGATAACCATAGCATATGCTGAGAACCGGGCCCAGCTTCCCTCGCAATGTTCCTGATAACCGTGAAAAACAGGAGAACAATTGGGTGCCTCTTCAGTCCATTGAAAGACTGCCAGATTAAAAAAAAAAAAAAAACAAGCCCCAAAGTTTCCTTTGATGATGTGCAGATCCAAAAAACCAAAGATTCCACCTTCTTCACTCCCCTTCTAATTCCAAACCATTGTAAATCAACCAAAGCAAGCTTGGAAGGGGGAAATGGATCTGTGAAAAAATCAGAAGATCTAAGTGAAGCTCCTGGCTGAAGTTTGAACCAGTCTCGGAATAGGAGGTGAAAATCCTTTTTGAAAGGCTCCTCTTCCCCCTCCGCACCTGGCCACATCACTTCACCCAGTCCCCCCTCAGCAGATTTTCCCAGCCAGTCCTTTTCAAATTGTTGGATTGCCTTTTTTATATCTCTTTTGAAATGAAATTTACTACGTTACCAGCTGTCCGATTGGGAGACGTCTCCCCCGGACGCCTCTGGGAGACTGTCGAGGAGGAGTTGTCCGGAAAATCGAACCACCACTTTTTTGCCCCAAAAAAATAAAAAATGAAAAAAATGGGGGGGGGGCTGCGCACTGCTGGGGGACCCCCCAAAAAATTTTTGGGGCCATTCGGAGCAAAAACAGATAAAAAAATAGAAACAGGCTTTGAGTGTGTGGGGGGTTGGGTGGTTGGGTGGTTGGGTGTTTGGGGGGTTCCAATGGAAAGGCCGCTTGCTTCCAATCGGCAACTTGAGCACGACGTTGCAACTGCCACTGCTTTGTCTGATCATGCAGCGGTTGCGGTAGGTGCAGCAATTGCTGCTTGTACAACATCCGTTGCAGCAAATGCAGCAGGTGCAGCAGCTTGTACAAGTACTACATCCACTGCATTCCACCCACATACGCAAGTGAAACGGTATTGACCTGTTAGCAGTAGCTAATGCAGATCCCAGGGTTCGATCCCCAGACCTTACCTTACCCGTGTACGGTATCAAGTTGACCCCTGAGTGTTTGAACCCGTGACCTGTGTTTCGTTAGTTGTTGTTTGTCTGTCGTAGGACTGTGTAGACGAAGGGGTTCGATCTGTAGACCTGTCGGATAGGAGTCTTAGTGAGTTCTAGAAGTCGTAGCTGTAGCTTCTTACACATCTAGATGTGTATAAGAGACAGATCTGTAGACCTGTCGGATAGGAGTCTTAGTGAGTTCTAGAAGTCGTAGCTGTAGCTTCTCCGAAGGGTCAAGGTCGTAGCTGCTACAGTCCTGAAGGGTCAAGGTCGTAGCTGCTACAGTAACGAAAGGCCAAGTCCACAGTCTTCTGGAAGGTCCGGAAGTGGCCTTTCGAAGTTGCCTCACGTTTTAGTTAGAGGCAAGTGGGCAAATGGTGGGCCCAACTGCGTTACGTCCGCAGCACGACTGCATCGAGTTGGCAGTGCAAACTCGTGCAGTCAGCGGCACTGGTCCAGTCAGTCCCTGTCCAGTCCAGCAAGTACCATGAGGGACTGTGTGCACCATGGGCCGAGGGAAAGAGGCAGACCAACGAGTTACAGAAGTATAAATCAAGAGGCAGCGCCCAGCCATTCACTCATTCGCTGTGTAAGCCATGCGAAACCGCTGCTACAGTGACTTGTGCTAGGTGGTCTGCAGTGTGCCTGAAGACGAAGTGGGCAGGGAAGGAGAGTGTAGCCATAGCGTAGTAGTAGAAGCGGCCATAGCCGCCATAGCTGGTAGTGGAGTGCAGTGTGTGTGGTGTGTGTATACAGTGTGAGGCGTGTGGGATATCCAGGGTGATCCAAAGTTGAAGTGTGAGCGAACAGTGGTGTGGGACACAGTCACGAGAGTTGCGATGTATAGGTGCTGATGCACCTTAGCATATGGAAGCAAGTTGCATCTAAACTGTGTTCTTGGTTCCATATCTTTGAGCTTTGAGTTGGGCGCCAAGCGCCAGTGTGAATCGCCATCTGTTTGTATGCATGCGAACTGATGAAGTAAGTGAGTCTGATTGCATGCACACTGCATACACACCATTTCAATTTATTGCCTGAATGACTGAAAGAATGGGTGACCAAGCGACAGGCCGATTGACTTACATACTGTTTGACTGACTAACTGACTTACTGACTGACTGACAGACTGACTAACTTGCATACACAGAGAAACACATAGACATACACACACACCCATACACAACGACATTCGCATTTGTTGATTCAACACGGTTGCATACTGTGGTTGCGATTTAAAGCACGACAATCAAATGAGAGAGAACCACCACCAATGCAGCATTTAGAGTTCAACTGCGCGTATTCCTCAACGAAATGCAACTCATCCTCTCTATGTGTGTGTGTGTGTGTGTGTGTGTGTGTGTGTGTGTGTGTGTGTGTGTGTGTGCTGCCATAGCAGCATATGGAAGGGTCCTTCTAGCTAAATCCGGTTGTAGGCATCAACCAACCATGGGAATCTTAGGTCCACCTCATCCAGAGACTCTGCCACCGCGCAGATATGTTCAAACCCGGCGTGTGTGTGTGTGTGTGTATGTGCTGCCATGGCAGCATATGGAAGGGTCCTTCTTCTAGCGAAATCCGGTAGTAGGCATCAACCAACCATGCGAATCTTAGGTCCACCTCATCCAGAGATTCTGCCACCGCGCAGATATGTTCAAACCCGGCGAACCAATCTGCCATGAATCGAGGCACCCAAGCCTGGACTAACTGGTACGGCAGCCTAAGCTCCTCCCATCCACCTATCACAACCCTACTGTTCACAGCATCCCAACCCTTATTGCCAAAGTCATAGCCCATATTACGAGTCTGACGCTCGGCCTCCCCTAAGATCCACATCGGGTTTTGTCCGGATGCTAATGCTACACAAAACAGATGTCAACCCTTCTCTGACAGGTACATCGTTTCGAGGGCTTCCACATTTCCTTTGGCTGTGTCATCCCATCCATCCTCCTCCATGACCGGGTTTCACACCCTCTCTGCCCATAGAAATGACTATGCAGGCGCAATCTCCTTCCCTACCCAGTCGCAAACCCTCCCTCGTCATTCGCTTCTAGTTGGCAAGGTCATTTCTACCCCCTTTAAGTAGTTTTGGCGCCCTAAACATTCACTTTCTTATGCTCTGTTCTCTAGCCATGGCTGTCCCCTGTACAACGCCAACCACCCTTGCCACCCATGAGCCCATCCCTCAGAAGTCCCAATCCTCAATCGTCTAATCTTCTTCTTCCTTGGTGAGATAGTCCCTTTCCTCATACCACAGATCCTTTAGCCCCTCTAGAAATGTTTCTCCGATTTTCACGTTCCTGTAGACTATTTTCTAGTGGATGGAGCTCGAGTCGTCTGTGCTGAGATAGTTTAATATTTTGACGAGCTTTTTTGCCCAATTCCCTTTGAAAGGTCCCATGTCGACTGACAAACGGAAGAAGTCCTGCCGCGCCCCTTGGTAGAGTCCAAGGCTCGTCATGGACCGGCATATATCCGCAACAGCCTACTTCGGGTCCCGAAAATAGCGTTCACTAAGAACGGGGGCACAATGCACCTCATCGTCCTTAGCGGCCGCCTGGCGTTTCTTCTATCCCCGAGTTCCACCCGCACATTTATCTCTTCTACTTCCATTTCCTCCCGTTGACCGGCAGCCCACGCCACTTCCCGTTTCGCCCGCCTAAACAAATTATATGGGACTATTCATAGCGCCAAGTTCATAATTATGGCGTGCTCACCTTCCTTGAACAAGTAGACCCAACCCCGGGCTTCCACGGTCGCTCGAAATTCTAGGTCTGTTAGGCTCGGCGTCAGCCGGGTGAGGCTGATCTTGGTCCCCAGCGTCTCTATCCAGAGGAAGGCGTCCCTTTCACCCAATATTACAGTTTGATATGCCGGCTGTAGGTCTGTCCAAGTCCCTTCTTCTGGAAGGACGACGGATATTTTATCTCTCACGTCGATTGGCATTTCCGGCCCGCTGGAATAGATCGGGGACGACAGTCACTGCGCCATCTTGGTTTCAACACCCGACCCTGTTCTCCGCAGCCAAGCACCGCCCCCCGTTTTCGGGTCCGTTCAGCCTAAATCCCGGATGAGAATATTTCAGACCCCTTATCAAGGTCTAGCCTAGTCTACCTCCCCAATTCTCATATTCTAACCCCCTTCGGACATCTTCAAGTCGGCCCTTTTCACCCAAGCTCATTTTCTTGGTTCTTTTCAGGCTGACCTCTACCTCACCATCTCATAATCTTCACTCACTTGTGCGGACTTAGGCAGGGGGTGAGAATATACTAGAATCACAGCCTGCCCAACAGCTCACGTTTCAGTCATTTTTACAGAGGGGGATACAAAATACAAAAAAATCAGGCAATCTCACACACAGGCGCGGTCATCTCCTCACCAACATTTTTCCCAAGTGGTCTCTCCGCTGGTACTTTCGGCAGAGTTTTATCCCATACCTCAAGCGCAGCTCAACCGTCGCGAGCGCGGTACTTAGGCTCCGGCACAGGGGATCACCCTCACCTTCTGCCCAAAATACCCCATCCCGTCTTGCCGCTCTTGCGCACCCCGTTGGCACCGGGAATCACCCCGCGCACCCCGTTAGGATCAAAAGTCAGCGGTCCGGGCATTCACTTCCATCGGTCCAATAAGAATCAGCCTTCCCCATGCCGTACCGCGAGAAGCTACTAATCGTCTCCGAGGCTCCCTCCTTACCTCGCATGCGGTGGTCCTCCCCCGCCAGTCAACAGGCTAAGCCTCGCCTGAGAAGACGTTTCGCACCCTGCATGGGCAAGGTCATCGAGCCATGCTCGGACCGCCCTGGTGAGAATGCTACTAATCAACCGACGTGACAAACTCCTGTCCGACAGCTCGGTCGACCTCCGCACTCGAAACCCGATGAACTTCAAAGAGAGCGACGTCTCGCACTCCCACAACAACTGGTGCAGACCCATTCTTTCCTTCCGAAAGGCAGGACGCTCAGTTCCCCACATGCAGATCACAAGTCCCAAGTGGGAGACACATAAAACAAGTGTTTCCCCCTTACTGCTTCCAGTGCTTCCAAGTTCCTACCCATGCCTCACAGTTTTCTCTCAGGACTGTGTGTGTCGCTTCCCCTTAATTTTCATACATAGTGGCTGGTTTCTTTTCGTGAGCATCTTCAAGGGTAGCTAGTTTTTTTTGGAGTCTAGCAACTCCCTTCATTTTCTTTATCTTCGTATGTCTGTCCTTTCACAGGGTAGGATTGTTCCTTCTTTATGACCCGTTGTGTTCATGTAGGTTCCTTCACGCATTTCAAGTGTATAGTGCATGAGCCCGCTGAGCTCAAAGAAGAAAAGAGGAGAACACCCATTCGACCGGATCACTCCGCCACGGGATTTTCATTGGACCCCGGCCGAAGCCGAAGGGCCAACCGCCTGCTAGGTAACTGGAGCCCTTTTTTCACACGAAGAGGAAGGGTCGACCCGCGACTTGCCCAAGGCTTCCTCGGACTGGCGAACACCAGCACCGAGAGAAAGGAGGGCTAGAGCCATCTCCCAAGGAGACGACTAGTCAAATGCACAACACGCATGTTATATCTCTAGGTCTGGCGATGCCATGCGCCCAACCACTTTCAAATCTGATTCTCTCAAGGGAAAGAGCAAGCACAAGTCCGCATTCCCTTGCCTTAAGTTAGGTACACGGCCTCACGTAGGGCGCCCCCCTTGGGATCGCAAGGTTTAGTTTAACCCACTACCCGACACCTCCACCATTTTTGTAGGGCCAAACCCCGATAGACTTTCGAGCCTTGGTTGACCCCACTGCGTGTCCCATTTGGCTCGGCCCGCTCACGCTCATGCTCAGGGCGCGAGCCGTTCGTCCCAGGGTCGCCCCTACCTAGTGCTTTGAGATGGATGGGGGTGGGCCGTCGAGCGAAAGGGCTTTGACATTGGGGATGTAGTTCAGCCCTCACGCCGGGTGGTAGTCTCGCTGATCGTTCCGCAAAACGCTGATTTTTTTTTTTTTTTTTTTTTTTTTTCTCAAGCAATTGCTCCTTCCAATACGCAGGCAGTCCAAGGGTTCTTTGAGAGTTTTTATTCTCTTGAGCGCAGGCTAAGTGTCATCCTTCGGCCACGCACCATTTCCCTAAGCATTGCAATCCTAAGGCGTCATTGGGGTGCGACAATGTCGTCTTCCCCCTCGCCTTTACGCACTCCTCGAATCTCATGCATTCCATCCATCATTATTGAAGTCGGCCCCTTAGTCTTTCTGGGACCATCATACGCATGCACAGGCTACTTCATAGTCCGCTGAGCAAGGTTGCATTTTTTTCCTTCACTTGCACTCCAAGTCACAGGCAGATGAGTCACTCCCATGGTTTGATGTTACACTAAGTCCCGTAGCCCCCCTTGTCCCCTCTCCCCTTTTTCCTTTGCCGTCCGGTCTCTCCCGACCCGTCCCGCTCAAGGCATCCCAAACCTTTACTTACCTGCAAAATCCCACACAAAGCAAAGACCGATACAATCCCCCATTGGGGGTCAACACAGAGTCCTTCCCGCATGCCTAACTTTCTTTTTCCTTTGGCTTCTCTTTGTGCACAATCAACCCATTCTCTTCTTGTAGTCATGCAGTCGGGGGAGTGGTTGAGTCAAACTGACCTTGTGCCAAGCTTCCACTCTCTCACTTTCGCAGGGACTTTGTTTTCCCAATTCCTCTAGAGCTTTCATTTTTCCTTCTTGGTGGCACGAGGGACTGACAACCCCTCCCTTGCCTTTTTTTTCCACCAAGCGGTTCGTTTCCTGGCAATGTAACAAGTGAGTGGGGAAGGGTTAGTCATGTGTCAATAAGAAAGAGGAGGGAAGGGTAAGGTGAAGGCCTTTAGGATGCAGGAGGAGAGCCGAGGTGGAACGAGGAAGACGGTGGCGGAGGTAAGGAGGAGAGGAAGAAAGATACCTCCTACTTGCCCCTTCGCCCATGGCCCTTGAGTGGTGGAAGAAGGTGGAGGAGGGAGAAGATGTGAGGTGGCTGGCCATGGAGGATGGGTGGAGAAGATGGAGGCAGAAAAAGGTGCGAGACGGTTGACTATGGCGGTGTCGAGCGCATTGGCCCCCGCGTCAGCGAGGGCCCTCTCGGTCGCGTCACGCAGGAGAAACTTAGGCTTTCAACCTTTCAGAGACAACCCGGGGACGACACGGTAAACCACGTAGACCCTTCGCCGCTCCAGCCGAGTGCGCCAGTTGTACATCCTGCGGTCCCCTACGACAGAATAGGTTCTCGCGGGGCACAACTTACCTTTCCTAAGGGGCTGGCACCACCCTTAGAGATGTATCCCCATTGAGCTACCGACCCACATGCGAAGGTTTTTATAATGCAATTCCAGAGGTAGGCTGGCCGAGGGCGTTTGCTCGTTCGCTGTAGCATAGGTATGCATGGTTGAACGCCAAAGTGGACCCGAATGTCGTCATCCCTGGGGCGTTGATCTCCCAAAGATCGGAACGCACGCCGGTCGACTAGGACGTGATATTCCAAGCGTAAGAAAATCTCAATCAATTCTAGTCCCTTCTTTCAATGACAATCAGGAGTTAATCAGACAAAACACTTTCAAAACAAGACTCAGATCAACGTAAGTTGACTTATCTTCTGACATCATCCTATATACAATACAATCATGTATACGACAAGGTTGACTTGACTTCGATCAACACTTATAAAAAAACGACGCTCGAAAAACGTCTAATTGAATCATCTTCATTTTACCTCTCAATTGGTTGGGCTGACACAACTCGTTAACTTGATGAGATGCACTGCCAAGTTCTTTCATTCCACCCCATACTGACTGCTAGAAAAGAAAAACAGACGAATCCCGACTCTTAAGTAGAGTCAAAATTTCATTGTTTTAGTGATGACTTCACTACCTTTCTAACTTTGGTGTGAATGTTATCTGCAAGTAATCTGGCTACCACTATGTAAGTCGGCGACTGTCTTGAATAATCAAACACCGGATGCCCCATTAAGGACGAGGATCCGCTTTCAAATTTTCTTGGTTGCTTTGTCCTCCTGGCCCTCGTTGACCCTAACATGAGGCGTTAAGAATTTAAAGCCCTTCCGTGAGTAGGCGCATGTCCTTTCCCTAGGAAGTGGTTTGGGATACCTCTCATTCTCGCCCGAGCGAACCTCGGATCTCAGAAGTCAGGCTGGCTCCACCACAACAGCATGGTATCCCCCCGCATAAGCGGTCCACTCTAAGTCGATAGCAGGGCCGGCCCCTAAGGCAGCGAACCCCCGCCTCAGATGCCTGATAGGAAAAGGAAGGACGTCAACCACGGCAGGCAAAATGACCCCTCGCCGCCTGACGTCAAAGGTAACTTAGACGGAAAAGGAGATCACATGAGAGAAAATCATTCAGACAAACGGGCATAGACAGAGAGGGTCATTTAGGAAAAAACGGGCGTCCTCAAGAAAAATTTATGTCCAATTGATTTTATTTTTTTTTGTGATTAAATTCTTTTTCGTCGTCTACTAGTTGTCCTTCCCTTCAACAGGCATGCAGGTGAGCAACAGAAAACAAACACCGTCCTCTCATTGCCATTGACATGGTCAGATTCTTTTTTTTTTTCAGACGTCCTTCTACCTACCTGCACATCAAATCAAACAACAAGTTCAAAAGAAAACAATGCAAGTTCAAGCTCACGTCAGACTTCCGTTCACACGTGCAGACAAAGCACAACTTTCTCTACCTCTTCAGTGAACATCCAAAGACCAGGGTCAAGCAAGTGTGGTTTCACACAGGTGTGAAGAGGTTCGAGTCAAACGGACTAACCTTGAGTGAAGTTGAAGAGACGGCCCACTAAAGAAGAGCGTGTAAATCACAATCCAAGTGAGAAGATCGCCGCAATAAGCTGTCAAAAAAGTGATCCACACCACTCCCTCAAAAGGATCGCCCACTGACACACAATCCCCTCAGTGTCCCAGCGTCGTCACCATTTATGACCAGTACCACTATGCCACCACTGTGTCGAGGCGTCACTGCCACAATATGCTCGCAGCACAACGTCAATCTGGAGGGAACCAGGACCGTTGCATAAGCAGCGCCCCTGCACCACCGCCGTTCAAAATGGTGTCGCCGCCGCAAAAATCGGGTAGCGTTCTCGCTCCACCGCCCAAAGATAAAAGGGTGTCACTGCTGCGTCGATCTAACAACGCCTTCTTCAACAATGGCCTCCGACGCTGCAAAAAAAATGGCAGCTCTTCCTCGTCAACGCAAAAGAATGTTGCCGTCGCCGCGCCGAGTGGACAACATTCTCCTAGTATTACTCCACAAAAGAGTGTTGCCGCCGCAAAAATCTGGCAGCACCTCCTCAACGTTACCCCAATCTTAGTGCTGCCGCCGTAAAAATCCGGCAGCGCTTCCGTGTCACCGCAGAAGAACGTGCCGTCGTCGCTGCAAAGATCTGGGCAGCACCTCCCATGCGTTACAAAAACAGCCGCCGACGTCACGCCACGTGGGCAACACTTCCCCACTGCTGCTAAAAGATGGTTGCCGCCGTCGAAAATCTGCGCAGCATCTCCCTCACACACCACTATCACCAAGGTGGTGGCTATGGCAGCCTCCGCCCCGCGCACCTTGCAGTCCTTCGGCGCTCCTTCCTCCCTCCTTGCTGAGATGGAGGCTATGGCTATACTCTACAGCTATGGCCACCTCCAACAAACTCTTCCTTCCTCCTGCAAACCTCCCTCGCCGCCAGCAGCTCCGCTCCGCCTCACTTCTCTGCATCCAGCCAGCAATCTCACAAGTGAGAGTCCAGCACTGCTGCCAAGAATGCTTGGCTGCTGGGGCTGGAGGCTGCTTTTATAACCAGAGAAGTGGTTGAGGCAGCCACTCAAGCCACTCTGCCTCAGCCAAAACTCGGATCTGAGGCCAGCCCTTGATCTGGCTCATGATCAAGGGCCGGATTTCGATCTCAGACTTGAAAAACTCAAGTCGCAGGCTTAGGTATTGAACCTGTCTTGTCATTCTGGCCGGATTCAGCCTTAAATTGGCTGATTTCAGCCAGATGCAGGAGCCTGTTCATCTCGAACAGGCATCTGCCTGTCCATTCCCATAGGGTGCTCACCTGTGTTGCACCCACAACCAGGTACGCAACTTTTCCCTTTACCCTTTTTTTTCCCCTGTTTGTACTTACCTCATGGCCGCGGCCACATACACGGCTGTTTCCCTTCCTCTTTCCCTCGATCCTTTCTCCTCCCGTTTTTTTTTCTCTTTTCTAACCACTTCATTTTTCTATGAGGGGCGACGGACGACCCCAAGCCCCTAGTCAATTCACAGAGTCGAACTAAAGTCAAGCTCGGCAGGGTCCTCTCCCCCTGCTGCAGCAGGCGCCCGAACCTGGGCGCCATAGGTGCCAAGTTCCAAGGCTAAGAGTCCTGCTGCCCGTTTTCCTCAGCGAACGGGCGCAGGCAGGCATTGGTTCCCACGCACACACATAGCCTGTTGTGCAGTAACAGTACCAATATCTACAAGTCGTTGTTTCCAAGTACGATTGTTTGTTAACATTGCTTCTACTTCATCTATACGAGAACACACACACACACAGTCTGAATGGATGGTTCCTTGTTTCAGGGGCAAGTCCATTCGATAGTGCTCACCCCATACCAAAGGGGCAGCCCGTTCGTCAAAAACGAACGGGCACAGAGCGAAAATAAAGAACCTAAAAAAAATTAAGAAACTCTAAAAAAAAAAATCTAAAATAAGAAAATTTAATGGAAATCTAAAAAAAACAAAAAATCAGAAAACGATCAAACTCACCTCTCTGCAGAAGACGGTCACCCGTTTCCATGGGTGACTACCAGGTGCACCGGGGCTGAAGTGCCCCAGGCAGTTCGAAGAGCGCCAAGTGGCGCTTCAGCTCTAGGTTCCCTTTTTTTTCTTTTTCTTTTTCTTTTCTCGTTGGCCTTAGCCAACGGCCACCTCATATCTCGTGGCTTTTCAGCCACGAGCAGCCAACCCCCAGGGGCATGGTTCCCCAGTCAAAGAGGATTGAATCGAATGCCTGAACCTGGAAAGACTTTTGAGGACGTGCAAAAAATCAAGATTGAACTTCGTTTCTGCACTTCTGCACAAAACACATCCAGATTCAGGCACTCAACCCTATCCCTTCGCTAGTGGAACCCTTACCCTAAGCAGTGAAGAGAAACGAAGGGGGATCTCAGAAAGAAAAAGAGAAAAAAAAATATAGAAAAATCTAAAAAAAAATCTATCAAAAAGGAAAGAAAAAAAAACAACTCACCTCAAACGTCTCCCATTTGCGATAACACCTGCAACAGGCTCTGGGGACTATAATCCCCAGTCACTTCCCATAGCAACAGACTCTGGGGACTATCAAACGTCTCCCGTTTGCGATAACACCTGCAAATGCCATTGGCTATGCCAACGGCCACATCAGTGGTCACATCGTGTGCCCCCCCCCCCTACACGATCTGTTGAATTACAGACCCAAGTTCGATCCCATCCGGGATAAAAAAAAGGAAAAAAAATTGGTTGTTTCTCGATTTATATGTGTCATCCTTGCGCAGGGGCCACTTTCATCTGGGCGCAACGGATCTTAGTCGCGCGATCTTGAGGATCGCGCGACCGAGATTGGCCGCGCCCAACTGGCTTGGGCTGGTCCAAAAAGAGCTAGCCCGGTAGGATGCTTGCAACCGGGCCTGATCTCGGTACCTGCCGGGTAAGAGTCGTCTACGGTAACCCACTGGGCTAGCTCCTATCACAATAATGATAGGAGCAGCTCTCCTATGTGAAGAGCTCTGCCCAGTCAGGTTTCCCCCATACCATGACCTTGCAGGCTTTGCCTTCCCGTAGCCATGCAGGCCCAACCCGTCTATAGCCTAGCAGGCCTACCCTGCCTGTGGCCTACCGGCCCCGCCTGCCTGTAGCTTTACAGGCCCTGCCTGCCTGCGGCCCTGTAGGCCCTGCGTATCCGTGGTTTAGCAGGCCTTGCGATCGGTGGCCTAGCAGGCTTTGCGTGCCTGCTTCTTGCCTATGGATGGCTGCCCATCCACCACTCCGGGCCCGCCCATCGGGTAGGCCTCGAGGTCAACCCGACGGCCCCAAAAAAAAAAACCGAGGCCTCACCCTGGCTCGAGGTCAACCCGACGGCCCAAAAAAAAAATTATGCGCATCCCTCCTTTTTAGCCTACTTAGGCCCTGAATCGCGCGGCTGCTAGATAGACTAGGTCTAACTCTAATCTTTCCATGACTGAGCACCATTGCGGCCTCGTCGAGAACCGCGGACGACAGTGCAGACTCCCGCTGTCTCGAACGAACGTCGATGATGTCACACGTCAGCGACGTCCTACATCAACGACGTCAGGCTTTAAGTCTCTCGGTTATAGGGTTGGTCTAAATAAACTTTGGCAACGTCATTCCCATCAAACCTCCCAACAAAAAGTCGGATAGCGTCCGTCCCTGAAAAACTCGGGCATAAACCTTCACAGGGGTTTCTGTCCCGAGAGCGGGTGGGTGAAGAAGATGGAGGGGGGAGAAGATGCGAGGTGGTTGGCTATGGCGCATAGACGAAGAAGATGGAGGTGCGAGGTGGTTGGCTATGGTGGATGGATGAAGGAGATGAAGGAGGGAGAAGGTGTGAGGTGGTTGGCTATGGTGGATGGGTGAAGGAGATGGAGGTGGGAGAAGGTGTGAGGTGATAGGCTATGGTGGATGTGTGAAGAAGATGGGGGAGGAAGAAGGTGTGGGGTGGTTGGCTATGGTGGACGGGTGAAGATGACGGAGGAGGAAGGAGATGTGAGGTGGTTGGCTATGGTGGATAGGCGGAGAAGACGGAGGAGGAAGAAGGTGTGAGGTGGTTCATTATGGTGGATGGATGAAGAAGGCAGAGGAAGGAGAAGGTGCAAGATTGCTGGCTATGGTGAATGGATGAAGAAGATGGAGGAAGGAGACGTTGCGAGGTGGTTGGCTATGGTGGATGGACGAAGAAGATGGAGGAAGGAGAAGGTGCGAGGTGGTTGGCTATGGTGGATGGATGAAGGAGATCGAGGATGAAGAAGGTGTGAGGTGGTTGGCTATGGTGGATGGGTGAAGGAGATGAACAAGGGAGAAGGTGTGGGTGGTTGGCTATGGAGGATGGGTGAAGAAGAAGGAGGAAGGAGAAGGTGCGAGATGGTTGGCTATGGTGGATGGATGAAGGAGATGGGGGATGGAGAAGATGTGAGGTGGTTGGTCATGGTGGTTGGGTGAAGGAGATGGAGGAGGGAGAAGGCGTGAGGTGGTTGGCTATAAAGGATGGGTGAAGGAGATAGAGAAGGAAGAAGGTGTGGGGTGGTTGGCTATGGTGGATGGGTGAAGATGATGGAGGCGGAAGGAGGTGTGAGGTGATTGGCTATGGTGGATAGGTGAAGAAGATGGAGGAAGAAGGAGGTGTGCGGTGGCGAGCTTTGTCTCGTATTCTATGTGTCCGGGTTTGTCCTTCTAAGCTATCCCTAGCCCCGGACACAAACTCCAGACCTGCAGCACTATTCCTCTTCAACCAATATGCAAAAAAACACAACTTTCCAGCAAACACAGTTTGCATAACAAGCGCAGAATTTGTAGATTGCAGATTTTCGCATTTTTGTCGTTTTTGTCGTTTTGGACTAAGGACGGAGAGCCGGAAAATACAGGTCTATGTTTCCTACCCGAAACGATCTCAGAATCACTCCGAACTTGGTGGGCCCTCTGTTTGTATCATAGGGAAGGCCCCTGCAAAGTTTGGTATGATTCTGATATCGTTTGGTCCTACTTGCCTGTTTCGGGCGCCGTCTGGGCCTTAAGGCGAACAGTTTGGGGAAGTCCGTTTTCTGATTTTTCAGACAAACAGACTCCGATGGCCTGCTGGGTCTGCAGGCCACCTGTTTATGCCTAGGATATGAGGTCTGAGAAGTTTCAGGCCTCATATCCCAGGTTTGACAAGTTTGTCATAGGCGTGTCCCTGTGTCATATTGACCCGTTCACTGTTTTCGGAGCGGCCCTGCACCGGGCGATTGGCCACTTATTTTCCTTGCAGCAGCAGCAGTCTGGCTTTGCCAGACCTTAGCAGCAACTATGGATCTACAGCTACCAGCAACAGCAGCAACAACAGCGGTTCAAATAGTTGACAAACAGTCCCCCATCCATTTTTCAATTACCACGTTCGAATAGAACACGGGGGCAGGGTGAGAGCAGGCGGTAAATTGATTAGAGCAGAGGGGGGGGTGGCACTGGATATCCGGCATGCACATGGGAAGTTGGACAGTCACAATACTCTCTTCACTATGGTGGACACAGCCGATCCGGTTATTGTTCACTCCCAAGTGAAGGATGAAGTGACACATGAAGAAAATCGAGTAAAACTCACTTTCGGGTATGCACATACACAAGGGAAAGTGGCGATTTACACTAGAGTGGAAAAACAGACAATGCATGAGCTCATATGACTACCAGAACACTTGGAACAACAAAGATTGAGGTAGTGATTTGCACCTAGTGGAGATTGAAGTGAAACATGGAGAGAAAGTGAGAGAAACTCACAGTTGGACTTATCCACACAAAGAGAAAGGTTGCGATTTACACTAAAGTGAAAAAACGGTCAACGCATGAGCTCAACATCACTAGAACACTAGAATGAACAAAGATTGAAATAGCGATTTACACCCAAATGAAGATTGAAGTGAATAATGGAGAGAAAGTGAGAGAAACTCACATTTGGACTCACACACATAAAGAGAAAAGTTGCGATTTACACTAGAGTGAAAAAATTGACAATGCATGAGTTCAACATCACTAAAACACTAGAATGGACAAAGATTGAAGTAGCGATGTCGAGCGCATCGGCCCCCGCACGAGCGAGGACCCTCCCGGCCGCGTCACGCAGGAGAAACTTAAGTTTTCTACCTTTTAGAGACAACTCGAAGACGTCATGGTAACCCGCGCCGACCCTTTGCCGCTTCGGCCGATTGAGCCAGCTGTATATCCCGCGGTCCCCTACGACAGGATAGGTTCTCGCGGGGCACAACTTACCTTCCCTAAGGGGCTGTCACCACCCTTAGGGGCGTATCCCCGCCGAGCTACCGACCCACATGCGAAGACTTTCATAATGCAATTGCAGAGGTAGGCCGACCGAGGGTGTTTGCCCGTTCGCTATAGCATAGGTACGCATGGTTAAACGTCGAAGTGGACCCGAACGTCGTCCGTCCCTGGGGCGCTGATCTCCCAGGAATCAGACTGGCGTCGGTCGACTAGGACGTGATATTCCAAGCGTAAGAGAATCTCAATCAATCCTAGTCCCTTCTTTCAAAGACAATCAAAAGTTAATCAAACAAAATGCTTTTAAAAGACGACGCAGGTCAACGTAAGTTGACTTATCAACCTATATATATAATACAATCACAATTTCATGCATCCGACAAAGTCGACTTGACTTCAAACAACACTTATCAATAAAAGATCTAAACACGACCAATACACTAGGCGATGCTCAAATGGCGTCTGACTAAAGTATCTTCACTCTGCCTGCCAGACGGCTGAACTGTCACGACTTTTTCGATTTGATGAGATGCGTTGCCAAGTTCTTTCACTCCGCCCCATACTGACTGGTAGCAAATAATTATTGATATCCCAATTCTCAAGTAGAGCTGGGATGCCATTGCTTTAGTGATGACTTCACTACTTTTCTAACTTTGGTGTGAATGTCATCTGCAAGAAATCTGGCTACCACTATACAAGTCAGCGATCGTCTTGAACAATCAAACACTGGATGCGCCATTAAGGTTAAGGATCCACTTTCAAATTTTGTTGGTCGCTTTGTCCTCCTAGCCCTTGTTGACCCTACCGAAAAGGGTTGTTCTCGGCTCTAGCTATCCAAGCCTTGCTTGTCATATCAATCCTAATGGTCCTCGTTTCTTGTGGCGAGGTCAACCACGACAGGAGTGCCTAGCCGCGCTCTGTTTCATCTAGTACCATGAACCGAGCTTCTTGTGGTCCAATTCTCCATGCACGAGTGACCCCTAAAATCACCAATAAGGGGTATGTTGTGGAAACTCCCCTCAACGCGAGGCGTCAAGAATCTTAAGGTCCGCCCGAACGAACCTCGGATCTCAGAAGTCAGGCTGGCTCCACCACAACAGCGTGGTATCCCCCCATATAAGCGGTCGATTCCGAGTCAATAGCAGGGTCGGCCCCTAATGCAAAGAACCCCCGCCTCAGATTCCTTTTAGGAAAGGGAAGACGTCTACCATGACAGGCAATATGGTCCCTTGTAGCCTGACGTCAAGAGTAACTTAGACGAAAAAGAAGATCACAGGAAAGAAAATCATTCACACAGACAGACATAGACAGAGAGGGTCATTTGGGAAAGAACAGGTATCCTCAGGAAAAGTCTATGTCCAATTGATTTATTCTTCTTTGTGTGATCGTTTCGTTTCACGTCGACTACTGACTTCCCATCCCTTCAACATACATGCAAGCGAGAAATAGAAGACAACCATACTCCCAATCACCTTCATTAACATGAATATTTTCAGGCATCCTTCTACCTACCTGCACATCAGATCAAGCAACAAGTTCAAAAGAAACAATGGAAGTTCAAACTTGCGTCAGACTTCCATTCACACGCGCAAACACACATTTCCTCTACCTTTTCAGTGAACTTTCAAAGAACAGGGTCAAGCAAGTGTGGGTTCACACATGCGTGAAGGGTCTGAGTCAAACTGACCTTGAGTGAAATTGAAGAGACGGCCCACTCAAGAAGACCGTGTAAAATCACACTCCAGAGAAGACAACCATCAACTTGAACAACGGGTCGCCCACACCACTACCTAGAACAATCGCTTGTCGGGACACCTTCTCAACACACAACCACCTCCCAGTAATTTGACGGCGTCTCAGCGTCGCCGTCACACCCCCCCAATTTCACTGTGCCACTACGGCGTCGCACTCACACCTCTTTCAAGCGCACCACCACTTCGCGATACCCTCCCTGTGCCAATGCCCAGTCGCCGCTTAATATAGTCAGTGCAAGAATATTGCCGCCTCCGCTGTTTAAAATCCGCAAGCACTCCCGCACCATTACTACTAAACCTAATGTCGTTGCCATAAAAATTCAGCAGCGCGTCTGCACCACCGCCGTCAAACGTGCGCTGTCGCCGCAAAATTTCGGCAGCGCTTCCGCGTCACTACCTAGAATGTACTGCCGCCGCCGCAAAAAAAAAAAAAAATGGCAGCGCTTCCGCGCCACCGTAAAAAAGTGTCGCCGTTACCGTGCCAAACAGGCAGAGTCTCCCCTGCACCACTTGCCGAAGACTTGCCGCTGCCGGGTAGAGTTTCCCATGCACCGCTTGCCGAAAAACCTGCCACGAACAGCAGCACCTCCTGCTGGCACCCCGCTGCACGGTGGCTATGGTAGCCTCTCCTCTCCTCACCTCACTGAGATGGCGGCTATGGCTGTGTTTCACAGCTATGGCGGCCTCCAGCAATCCTCCTCCCTCACTTGCAGACCTCCGCTCAACTCTCTCTCACTCCACTAGCAGCTCCTCCTCCAACAATTAGCATTCATCGAGGCGAAATGCTAGCAGCACCAGCCACAAATGAATGCTGGTTGACTGGCTGCTGACCGTTTTATAGCCGGCTGGAGGCTGAGGGCAGCTGCTTTGTCCCCTCAGCCAAAACTCGGAGTGAGGTCTGACCCTTGATCTAAGACGAGATCAAGGGCTGAGAAACTTGATATCCCCCTAGGGGAACCAAGTTTCAGGCCTTGGTTATGCATCTGTCGCTACCCCTGGCCAGATGCAGCCCTAAATGGCTATATAGAGCCAAGTAGAGCAGACTGTTGAAGTTCAACAGTGTGATGTCAACCCAGAGTCTAGATGCTTCTACCCCTGCATCTGGCCCTGCGTCGCGATTAGATTCGCGATGCTTTTTTTTTTTTTTCCATCTCTTTTCCTCCCTTTTTCCCTACTCCTCTAACCGTGTCCTCACCTGGACTCCCGCGCTACCAGGTTCGGGCACAAGCACGCAGCTGCAGCTGCGCGTCAGGAAGGAAAAAAACAAGAAGAAGAAAAAAAACAAAAAAATGTAAAAAGGAAAACAAAAAAGACAAACCTACCTGGCCGCCCGCATGTGGCTGCTTAACGTGCCACATCCGTTGGGTCACATCCATCTAGAGATGGACGTCGGGCGCAAGTCGGTGAAGTCCGACGAAACAGTCTGTCACAGTCTCTCTCTCTCTCTCTCTCTCTCTCTCTCTCTCTCTCTCTCTCTCTCTCTCTCTCTCTCTCACACACACACACACACCTG